>JAXGGA010002377.1:0-124074 GCA_038373865.1 Uloborus plumipes | reverse complement strand
AATTTGCAGGTTATGATTAAATCCTGGTATTCCAATTGCCGTTCAATTTCCTTCTCAAGGTCATCTGTATCGACCAACTTCATTATTTCTTCGTCTAATTTTTTCAGTTGTTGTTCCTTATCTAGAAGCGTAGCATATTTTTCTTCAATGATATCAACGGACATTCTGTCGCCATTCGCTATTTCATTATCAATGGCCTTACTTGCTTCTGTTGTTGCCTTTCTTATAGGCGTTCGAATTTTCTTCAGAGCTTCGACATCCATTTCGAAGTAAAATTTCAAAATTTTTAATCTAAAGGCCTTCCCGGGTTTCAGGCACCAAAAATGTTAATTCTTAAATCAAATTTCGCATGTTGAGCCAAACATCAGACGTTTTCCATGAACACACTTTATTGAACGACACAAGACATGGACTTACACAGCACAGAACACATACAAAACCAAAATCAAAACAGAACAGCCACTCGGCAGAGGCGCATGCGCCTTTATAAGCATTGCCCATTCTTTACGGTTGCAGTTAAGTTTCAACAGGGGGGATGCTCCAGCCGCGAGTCGCACGGCTGTCATAAGGACAAAAATTTGCGGTGGGGAAGGGCAAAATTAAACGCCCCCAAATTATTCTAACTCATCTTATAAGCGGAGAGAGAAGAAGAGAGAGAGAAAAGTGCATTTTATCTTTCTGATCTATATGAATAAATTATATAGTCAAATACTACAAGTAAACATTAGCAATATGACTTTAATCGTATGCTCAGAAATTGGAGGTCCATCGATTCGGAATTTTTCGGAGTTTGAAGTCCTAAAAATGTACTTTAGATAAGTTTATGTTTTGTTAGAGGAAGAAGAGGTTCAATGTCACATTGCCATCAGTATTTTGAATCTTTAAATCTTTGCAATTGTTACCTTTTATTACGTTAGAGAGTGGAGCTTGGGATTTTCCTCTGGAGGTATTTTGAAACTAACTCTGAAACGCTGTTGCAGGCGATCTTTGGTGAGGTTGAGGGGAGGAGAATTTTCCAATTGAGGGCAAATTGTAGCCATTATAGATTATCTTCTTATACTATGTTGGTGAGAGAGGGGGTCACAGGTTGCCCAAGAACATTTTTTTAAGTTGTATCTCTAAAAACAGTTGTGAGATCGGCAATTTTTGAAATTCAAGTTCCAAAAACGTTATGGTATTAGCCTTTCAATGTGGGGCATTTTTTGAGCCTCTTTCCCTGAAATGTTTCGAAACTGAAGCCGGAAAAACGAAATTTAAGACTAAATTTAATAATCATAGGGAAAGGGGTACGTTCAACCGAAAAACGTTTGAAGTTAACTTATAAAACGCATTCGTAGATGATCTTCAATGATGTTATCTGTGGTTTCAGGGCTCTTCCCCAGGAAACTGTTGGGAAATTGAAACCTCAAAAGCAAAATTGTACAAAATTTTTTATGATATTAAGGAAGGGGGGAGATTAGTGAGATCTCCTTAATGTTTCTAAATCGACGTCCTAAAAACGAAATTTTTAACAGTTTTTAAAAATGAGAATGGATCTTTCTCGGGGTTTGAGTGGGTGCTCTCTTTTTAAGACTTTTTGAAACTGACTTACTAAATATATGTAGTAGAATTCTTTGATTTATGGGGTTCGTTAACTTCCTTTCAAATTCTTTCAAATTTGAAGTTTCAAAAATTCACTTTCCTGCAACGTTTGGGACATAAATTGAAGGTCTAATTTTCGAGAATTTCCCTCTCTTAGCTAAGTCCTTATCTTTTGTAGTTTTAAATTATTGATAAGAATATCATGGAAAATCCTACCTATAAACTTGTTTTTTTTTTTTTTTTTTTTTTTTTTTTTTTGTATAACCACTTAAGGGTTTTGGTTTTTCCTAGTGAAATCGTTAGTTTCAAGCCTGATATTTTATTTGTTTGAAATAAAAGTGTTTACAGCTCCCCAAAAATAGTGCTGTACTTTCCCATAATACCCTAAGTCTTTTTTTTTATTCTACTTTATTTTATTTTAAATACTTTGTCTCCTGAATATCTAAAAAAAGTTTTGGTTTACTTTCGCTTTTTACATTCAAAGACTTAACTACTAAGGTGACTATCATATAGTGTTTTTTTATCTCGCTCACTGCATTTTTAACTTTATTATTATTATTATTATTATTATTATTATTATTATTGTATTCAAAGCACATCTCTGCCCCATATGTACATTTCTCCACTTAACTTTGCCTTTTATGATAATATTTTTATTAACGAAATAAGAAGTGAAAATACCTCAGTAGCCTCTATGAAGGTATCATGGTTATTTATTTTCCTATTAAACTGAAGTTTATGTGGCTAATCGAAATACTTTTGTTTCAGTTTTTTTTTCAAAAGTAAAAAAAAAAAAAAAACTCACAAATCTGGATTTCATGTGATAATTACTTTTTTTTCTAACCTTTGCTTCGGGAAGGCGAAAATTTTCCCCGGGCTTGCGGCGCCTCCCCTGGCCTACCCCTGGCTACGGCCCTGACGACAGCTTACATTTAGTGGAAAATTCAGGGATGAAATGCAATCTGAGCTCACAGGCTCTTCCATTTCTTGCATGAATTGTGAAACGGTTGCTTTACTCACCCCTCTCATATCGGAAAAGAGTTGTTGTGACTTTTATGATTTCGTCATTTTTATACATTTTCACTGATGTCATTTTTGCTACTGGCCAGGAAACCATGCGATAGTGTAATAATGAAATATAAGTATCAATTAAAAGAATATAGTGAAACATGTTCCTGGACTCATAAATTTTATTTACCCTGGTGTTCCCGTTATCGAAATATGGGTGTGTTGAAATTTTAAGAAAAGTCGCCAAATTATCAAGTTTCGGGGAGTAACGGTAAACATCTTTCACGCGTTTAACAAATGGATGTCCTCTCGAATGAAAACTATGAAATCGAGTGATATCTCAGATTTCTCGCAAAGTGTAAATTTGACACATTTCTTAAAATTCTTCTGATTTTAAGAACTTTTATCTCGATAACGAGAATATGAGAGCAAATAATTTTTACGTCAAAAAAAAAAAAAACTTATATGCCTCGTGTAGTTCCGAAATAGAAGTATTCAAAAATATTTTCTTATCGCATATGTTTCAAATAAACGTTTGCTGTATTTTGCATTTTAAGAGCAAGAAATCATTATTTTAAATTTCTTTGTATACTACTTATTCAACAAACTACCTAAGATATTAACGAATCTTTTCCATAATGCAGTAGACTACTCCATGGGTTGCATTCTGATGTAAGATAAAATCAGATGTGAAGTTTATTCCAACGTTAGAGATGCACAAATATGCAGGTATACCGCAGACACGTGTTTCGAGGCTACAAGGAGCCTCTTTTTCAATGCAAGAGGTGTGAGCTTTAGGATGAAGAGTCGTTCCTATGCTACCCCCTACTTTTCACTACGTACAAATGTATTCTGGAGAATATAGGCCTTTAAGGGGGGGAGGTGGCTTTTGCGAAATTTTAAACATATTTCTAGTACTCCCCTGTTGTGTATACTGTCCAAATTTATGTAATTGCTTTCAATAAAAATGGGGAAAAATAGTCTGTAGGGTGTTGCATGTTTTCTCTTTTTTTCATGAAACATCTCAAATGATGGATTATAAGCAATATATATTGCGATATAGCCACGTTGACTGACAATCTTATCACTACCCCCTTAACTCCCCCATACCCTCCCCCCGTGCCCATTGTATTCATTTCTTAACACATCTAATGATTTGTGTTTTAGTAAATCTTACATCATTTGAAAGAGGATGATGCAAACAATAAGGGAAATATTGTCTACCATACTTTTCCGAAACGTTTAGGTTGCACTTGTAAAAAACTATTCTGTTATAATTATACACGCATCTGTTTTTCAATAAGAAATGTACCCACTTGACGCTTGCTTTCTCTCTGTGTACAGTAACTTATAGTGCCTGACAAACTGTCACAAATAGCGGCTTTTTTACTTTTAGATACACAAGTGAAGAGCTTGGGAGATGAAGGGGTTAAGAGACAAAACAGAAATTGCGAGCAATTAAAGTTCAAAGTTTTATTGTTGCAGTTGTTGCAGCTTTTTTGTTTTCTGGTTTTGTCGTTAGTGTGCGTTTGAAATTTGTCTAATGACATCTACTTTTCGATGTACCAAGTTTTATTTACTTATCTGTATCCATGGCTTACCATATTGTACAGAGTGTTCATTTTTCAAAATGTAACTTAGTTCCTTCATCCTCCAAGCCCTTCAACTATCAGAGACTAGTCAAAAAACTGCAATAAATAGTCGTTGGCAGCATTTAAATAACTTACTATTGCACCACAAGAAAAGTGAGACCGAAATGCGTAAACTCACCCTTGACTTGTTACTTGACAGCGAGCGTTAATCGATTTCAAGTTCTCCTTGCAGTTTTTCTTTCCTCTATTTTTCTTTTTAAATGCTACGTGTAAAATGATAGTGCCTGCGAGAAAAGGACTAAAAAAAAAAAAAAACAATATTGCCTTTCATTACCATTTCGTTAAAATGAGAGAAAAAGCGAATTATCTTATTTTTGTACCATATTTAAACATGAAACATTTCTACAATTTGCTGTCAACTATGTTTAGCAATACTTATTTTAGAGTAACAGTAAGATAGCTTACTGTTTTTTCTAGGACAAGGTGTCTTACAGTCTCTCTGAAGCTGATATGTTGTAACTAATATAAACATACAACGAGCTATGTTACCCTTTCAATTGTCTTAAAATTATTTTTGGCATTTATTGATTTCTTCTGAATTAAACTCTGCGATAGTTGCTAAAAAAATAATGCACATCGTCCATACTATATATCGTCGGCACCATGCTAAAATAACGAATGTGAAAAATCGCGTTTTTCAAGTTCGAATTTTACAAATAATTAAAATTTAAATGATACCTTCAGACGATAGTTTTACACTTAAAGATATCTATAAAAATTTGAAAGTTGAGAATAACCAAATGCGCCAGGTGGTAAAAAATTATATTCAGTGTTTTAACAATCCTGAAGTGTGCCAATTTTCACATTCGTAATTTTCGCATGGTGCCGACGATATATACGCATGAATGACAGTATGTGACGATCGTTGGCTTTCATAGCAATAGAAGGTAAATGTTAAAAAAAAAATGAAACTCTGCGAAGAGAATGTCCACTAACTCTAATCTAGATGAATTTCCTTCAGGTAATTATACAAAATATGACAGGCATTAGTTATGCTGAGTAAGGAGCTCATTAATTTTTCTAGGAAAGGTGTAATTTTATTTGTCTCTCTGGATGGCAACACGTGCCGGAATCAATTTCGATTGTGTTTTGCCATGGGCGATTTTTGCATAGGTCATCGCCTTGATGCCGAAATTCGAAATTCGTCGTTTGCGTTTATTTTCTTCCTTTTAATCGCTTCGTCGATTTCAAGTTCATATCAGTTTACCTGCTGTGTTGGCTATTCGGGGCTATTTCTGTTTGGATTGGCGTTTGTTATTTCGTGCAAGAAAATGAGAATTCTTACGTCGAGCACGGAAAGGAATGCAATGCTTTAGGTATTTATTTTCCGGCTTTTGTTTAGATGCAAAAAATAACTTCCTTTTTATTGCATTTTGAAATAAAAGATAATGTTTATAGTATATTTTATTGAATGAGTTTAAAATGTTCAGTAAAAAGTATATTTTAAGCGTTAACATCTGCGAGTAAAGCGCATGCAGGCTTGACAAGTCCATTTCGTCATTCTCGTGTTTTTTAAACTTAAGCTAACAAATATACTTAATTAGATGACATTCTTTCATAGGAAGAAAAGCATAATCGAGCGTTTAATATTTTAATATTATTTAAAGGAGCGAGTTTTTTGTGTTGCATGAGATTTATTTGTAGTTTTTAAGTTAATTAGAACTGTAGTTGTAATTGGTTCTGGTTACGATTTTGAATATTTTTGGTAGCGTAAATATAATTCTTCCTGATCTTTAGCTGCCTTTTTTTTTCGAAAACATTTGAAAAAGCACTATTTCCGCTAAACAATGATTTTATTTCCGCCAATTTGTATAGATGTGTGTAAAGAAATTTCGAATATCTGTTATTTAACACATATTCCGAAGCTTTGCTGGCAGCACACTATACAGGGTGGTTATAAATTATCGTGAGGTGTTTGGAACCCTCTAGCGCGTAAAGTACTGGGGAAATATTGCCAAATTTCATGCGCACACATATTAGAACATGGGATTTCAATTTCTGGAATAAAAAAAAGTAGTTTAACAAATGCCTACCAGTACAGGGGAAATTTTGGTGCTGCAAAAGTATATTACTCTGATTGTCGAAGAATTAAATGCTACTGACAAATTTTATTTGCAAAAATGGCTTTTTTATTACAAATGTAGTTCAATATGATCACCATTGTGAAGTTGCAAAAGCTGGATACGATGCGCAACATTTTCTACGGCAGCTCGTAACATATCAGAATTGATTTCTCTGACTTTTAAGGTTACAATATCTTTTAGACTTGCTATATCAGAAACATGTCTTTGATACACAACACTATTCAGCTGCCCCCATAACCAAAAATCCTTGACACATGGATTGAGATCGGGCGACCTTGGAGGCCATACCGGAAATTCTACGGCGATCATATTAAACCTCATTAGCAAATAACAATAATTTTTTCTCTGCGAAATCACATTGTACAGCATTTTTTTCAAATTTAATTCGCGATATTCAGAGTAATACTGTTACAGCACCAAATTTTCCCCTGGGACCGATTTTTAAACTTTTTTTTCATTTTAGAATTCAAAATACTATCGTCTAATATGTGCGCCCATGAAATTTGATAATATTTCGCCCAGTACTTCGCGCGCTAGAGGGCTCCAAACACCTCAAGTTAATTTATAGCCAACCTGTATTTTAATTTTTCTGCAACTTAATATTACCTTTCTGCAGAAGGCAGGCGATCTATAAAAGCACTTTTGAATTTGAAATTTTATGGAGACATTTACTATCATCTTATTCCAATTGAAATATTTTAAAATATTAACGTTACGTTTTAAATGCTGTTAATCTTCGGGTAATGATTTTTAGCCTACTTTCCAGTAAAAGTAAAAGAAAGCCATAAAAAGGCATTAAAAGTGGCTTAATGAATCTTAAAAATATCGCTAAGTTCAAATAAAAAAGTCAAAGAGGAAGCAAAAACTTAAATGTCGAAAAATTAAAAATTGGAAAGTAGTGTTTTGAGATGTGGAATTTATGAATGTCTGTCGGTCAGTCCCCCCCTCCCCCCCCCCCAAGAATGTTTGACTGAAAAGCTCAATTTGAACAAACTTTTTTTTTTGTTGTTGGAAAGATCTTGGTGAGGATACCTCAATTCCCATACTTCACTTTTTGAATTGAAGCATTTCTTGATCAACTTTAAACCGTGCAAACAACCTGTCCCGCGCCACTAACTTTGTAATGAACAAACGTTTTGAACAAACTTTTTTTTGTTCGAGAGATCTCATTAAGGATACTTCATTCCCGCATTTAAATTTTCGATTCGAACAATTTTTCGTTCAACATTGAACAGTTCAAGCAACCTGTCTAGAACTAATAACTTTTGAGTGAACAGTCCGAATTAAATAAACTTTATTTTATTCAAAAGATTCCGGCAAAGACACTTCATTCACTTTTTAGTTCAGCTTTAAACCATTCAAAAAAAAAAAACTGAACAGTAGTGCCTACGTGGAAAACTTAAGCTCAAATTAGATCCTGAACTTAAAAAAGGGGGATTTCCCTCAAACTAACCTAGTTAGAATTGGTGATGGAGTAACATAGTTTGATGAAGAATGTATTATATATATATATATATATATATATATATATATATATATATATATATATATATATATATATATATATATATATATATATATATATATATATATATATATATATATATATATATATATATATATATATATATATATATATATACTAGCTGATCCGGCCACGCGTTGCTGTGGCTGAGGTATGGGTTAAACTATAATGTTTCAATAGAAACGAAAAACTGTATTACCGTTATAGAGATCAACTTTATATAAATATGAATTTGAGTTCAAAATATGAAAACAATCGAACATAAAATTCCTAAGTTTGCTAGAAACAAAAAATCAACAAAAAATGTAGTATTTTAGTACTTAGAAATATTATATTCAAGCTTGTAAGAATCGAGTTAATTAAAAATTTGCTAATTGCTATTGTAACATTTTATTTTTTAATGTAACATTTTATTTTTTAATGTAACATTTTATTTTTTAATAGTGTAGGTAGGGTAGATAATTAACCAATATTATTTGTTATTTTTTGAATTATAAGCATTTTTAATTTCAGTTTAACTCAACACTAATCGGTGCACAATACTCTTTGTTAATCTGTCTCTTGAAAACAAAAATAGATTTGACGGTTTTCCCACACGGGAGCAAGCGACCTATAGTTGCACATGGGAAAAACATGGATTTTCTAAATCTAAACCGCAAATTGACATTGTTTGTCCTTGGGACTTATTAATGGACATGGCGAAAGCTAAGCGAATTGGAAACTGTAGCCTTTTGAAGGGTATTGAAGATTCTGACGGTGTCATTGGGATACGTGGATACAAAACTACTTCATCTTTAAACTTGCCAGTCAAAATGATTGCCTAAATAATGTTCTCGGTGATTTTTTAGATAACTAAACGCGTACCATTGCATAATCTTGTTGGATTTAAATTACGTGGAAGAACTATGTGTGAACCAATTTTTAACCGCAGATTATGTGGTGGTATTCCGGGTATGTTTAAAGAATTTTAGCCAAGAATACAGAAAAGCTGGTAGCTAAATAGATAATTTGCAATAAAAAATATATCGCGGTCCTAAAGTGAGATAAAAACTATCCTATCATTTAAGTTGGACCAAACTGAAACTGCGTGCAAAATTTGGTTAAAATCGGTTCAGTAGCTGAGGAGTCCATTGGCCACAAACACAGGGACACGTAATTTTTATATATTAAGATTAAGAAATATCATTACTTGTTTACTGCGCTCCAGAAGCTGCCAGAACGTTTGCTTTATGTCGCTCAGCCATGGAGGTGTCAAAAAAGGCTTAGTAAAAAGGCTTAGCCAAGAACACAGTAAAGCTGGTAGCTAAATATATAATTTGCAATAAAAATATATTGCGGTCCTAAATTGAGATAAAAACTATCCTATCATTTAAGTTGGACCAAACTGAAACTGCGTGTAAAATTTGGTTAAAATCGGTTCAGTAGCTGAGGAGTCCATTGGCCACAAACACAGATAAAATGTTAGGACTGAATGATAAGACTGGTGAAATGCTTAAGCTGATAAAGCTGAAGCATAACTATAAAAATGCAAAAACTATGAACAGCAGGAAAAGAAGGTAAACATAATGAAGGAAAGCGTCGGAAAAAGTAGAGAAAACAATTTTTCAATAACAAAAAAAAGTAAGGAATTACAAATATTAATAAAATAATGGCGAAAAGATCCCAATAACAATGTTAAAAAATCATACATTTTCTGAAATTTTGCCAGTCAATGAAAATAATAGCTAAAAAATATATATATTCTAACAACAACAATAATAATAATTAATATGTAAAAAATAAATAAATAGTCAAATTTTTTAATAAAAGGGGGGATATAAAAAAGAGCAATCTAGAAAGGAAGAACCCAAACTGCTGAAAAATAGAGATAAGAAAGAAGATTTGCTAAGAGATGGCGATTAAAACAAATTAGCCAAAAATAAATCATGTTATTCAATGAAAAACAGAACAGTTAGAAAATAAAAAAAAAATAACAAGAAACAATAGAGAAGGAGGGCAAGTGAAAAAGAACAAATTACAAAACTGGGAGTCAAACCTTACAAAAATACGCGATTGCTTTAAGATCTTCAACTAAATTATCATGATCCGTCAGAAAATAGAAATATTACTAAGTGAAGATCTGAAAAAGTAGAGATATTTTGTATAATTTGTTAAAAGTAAAAAAAAAACAAAGGATTGATTCAAATCCCAACAGTGTTGATTGCAAAATATATTTAACTGTGTATTTTCTATTCAATTGTAATGCTCTTTCAAGTAAATTATAAATAACGCGTTATTGGTCCGACATTGCAAAGATAACAAGGGCATTTAATTGTATTGACTGTTGTTATCAATGTCGTGCAGATAAATTGAGAGAATATCATTTTTAAGAACGCTATTTGAAACTGAAATTGCATTACGAAGGAATTGAAAAGCAAAGTTTTTTTTTTTTGAAAAAAAAAAAAAAAACTTCGTTCTTCAGAGATGAACCATAAATAAAATTGTTCAACTAATGTGCGATTTGCGTCATATTGTACACAAACTCATGGGACCAGAAAATATAATCGTTATAGAGGGGTTTATCATTGTATAGGACACATATGGAACGAAGTTTCACTGACTACATATTTACCTTTATAACGCCCTTCTTTGACATTACAAACACTAAATACAAGAAACTGGATTCCTATTGCACAGTCACTGAAAGTTTTCCCTACTTTCGAATATATTTTGGTACGTGTTTGCCATTTTGTTTTTTTATTTTTTATTTTTATTTATTTATTTTTATTTATTTATTTTTAATTTTTTTTAATCAAAGATTCTCAATGACGAAGCTTTTTCAATGCATGCTTTTAAAGACATAATTAAGAACAGTTTAAATTTCAGTTTTCTATTATTAGAACTATGTAATAATTTTTGAAGAGAATTGTTATATATAACTTCATTTTGACTTTAAAAATAATTAAACGATGTCTCTAGAGCTTTTTCGTAGTTTTTAATGAAACGTAGCTAGAATTTAAATGGAAAACGTTTTTTTATTAAATTGAAACGCTAGAAATGTAGTTATCTCCTTTTCGTTTTGTACTATATGCAGTTTTCTCCTCAAACCTGTAACGAGTAGGCAAAGATGGATTTACAAGTTTTCCTCTGCGTGTGAGTGTTTTTATTTTCTTTTTCTTCGTTTACGTTTTAACGTTATCTTGCGTCAACTTTTTTACTGCATTTTTTACTGTTTTTAAGTGCATTCTTTGGTATGGGATTCAGTTTGGATTGTTCAAGCCATCAAATTCTGGTCTTTAATAAATGTGTGAAAATTAAAATGTGTTTATACTAATTCTTATTTAAGTAATAGCGTAGTAAATAAGCAACCAAAAATGATGCTAACATGGCTTATCACTTCAGTTTCTTGCCAATTTCGTGGACTTAAAGTAGATCTGACTCCATTACTATGTAAGTAACCACAGGACATACTTTTAGTCGTTGTTAGTGGTACTATGATGCCTAAATATTGAATATTACATTTAAATATTTTATCAATAGTATTTAATAGCACTAATTTAAGTGGACACCATACCAATTTTAGCATGGGGACCCCCCCTAAAATTACTTTAATTTCTACACACTATTCCTAGTCTAGCCCCTCCTTTTATTCTGTTGATTTTGGACTGCATGCAGTTTTCTCCTCGAGTCTGTAACTAGTATTCAAGGATTGATTTACATTTTTTTCATTTTCTTCAAGTGTTTTTCATTTTCTTTTTATTAAATTTGATTTAAATTTTTTACTTTTTTACGGTTTTTTAAAATTGTTTTTATAATTTTTTAGTATGGGCCTCTGTATAGATTCTTCTGGCCGTCAAAATCTAGGTTCTATTAATGAATATGTGTGAAATACATACGTACGTACTAAAAAAATTGAATTATAAGGCTATATAATTACTTACAATTTACCATGCAAGCACTTTATTTATTATTTAAAAATCATCGTTTGTGGGCTACATGTTGTTGATTGGTTAAAAGCATCCTGGCAGGTAAGATTTCAAAAATTCCTGACCCTTGGCTATGCTAAGCCAACGCTTAAGCTTCTCTTATGGCAACTAGTGATAAAGAATAAACATTAGGGTTGGTTAGGGTAAGTGTGCCCCCGTTTAGAGAACAGTTCGTTTTTAAAGCCATATACAAAAGTTTTAAAGCAAAACATCTTAAATTTGTTGGACATTATTAATAAACACGAGTTCAGCATTATTTCCTAAAAAAATACTTTAAATATTTTTAACTATCTTATTCTTTAAAAAATGGCTTAGGGGACACACTTACCCCCTAGGAAGGGGTAAGTGGGCCACCTAGGCTCGTCATTTAGGGGGGCAGGGTGGGGTCAATTGCCCCCAACTGGCTTTGAGAAATCAATGTATTTACATATAAGTGGGCATGATTTTTGCTGTTTTCCGATAAAATTGCATTGTGTTTTCACGCTTACCCCCCCTCCCCACTGGAAAAACTTGAAATGACGTCCCTGGGGCCACGCCTCATTTATTTATATTTTAAGTAAGCATATCTAAAAAAAGGATTTGCGGATCCTACCTGATAAAGTGTGTAAAGTTTTAGCAGGAAATATTTTTTTGTAAATGTATCCATTAACGAGATACACTAGGTGGCCAAAAGTATCCGGATACTTTCAAAAATTCACATTTTTACATATAGCTCGAGAAATAAGTGATCAATTGTTCTTTAACTTTAGTCATACAAAATATAGGCTTCACCGAACATTACGAAGTTGAAATTAAATTACCCTTGCATTTGGGGGACGACAAGAAGGGGGTTGAAAGAAAAACCGCTTTTTGACCATAACTCTTCGAAAATAGCTCGGAATAAGCTATCAATTTCAGTAATTAATTAGCATACTATGTATAATTACTGTACAAATTTTTATGAACGTACCACTCTTACTTCTGAAGATATGAAACAGTTTTGAAAAAACGGCAATTTTATTTGAAGGGTTTTTGCTCATAACACGCAGAGTTTTTGATCAAACCTTATCACAACTTCAGGAAAGATGACAAAATACAAGAGAAAGAACATACTAAAACGGTAAATAAAAATATTAAAAATTCGATGAGATATGAACGTTAAAAGGAAATAATTTTTCACGGCGCATGCGCGAACGACAGAAATTTATAACTACAAAAATATTGTAGCCTGATTTATACTGCATCTTATAAAAAAAGTTCCAGTTGAATATCATGAAAAATGAAAAAGATATCAGCGATCTAGTGAGCTGTATTTCATTCATTCGCCTACAATATCTAAATAGTGTGGGTCTGTCCACAAAGAGCTATTTTTAAATTGAAGGTTATTGCGTCGTCGTTCAAAACCAACGTTTCAGAGGGTGTCCGGATACTTTTGGCCACCTACGTATAAGGTCTTTTTGGCCGAATAAACGAAAAGTGACTACAATGCCGAATATAAATTTTCAAACTGTATACAATTTAACATTGAAAAAAAAAATGATCGATTGTCACCACACTATTTGTGGACAACCCCTTGCGATTTATGTTTTGCCTGCAAATGAATGAAATACAGCTCACTAGATCGCTGATATCTTTTTCATTTTTCATAATATTCAACTGGAACTTTTTTTATAAGATGCAGTATAAATCAGGCTACAATATTTTTGTAGTTATAAATTTCTGTCGTTCGCGCATGCGCCGTGAAAAATTATTTCCTTTTAACGTTCATATCTCATCGAATTTTCAATATTTTTATTTACCGTTTTAGTATGTTCTTTCTCTTGTATTTTGTCATCTTTCCTGAAGTTGTGATAAGGTTTGATCAAAAACTCTGCGTGTTATGAGCAAAAACCCTTCAAATAAAATTGCCGTTTTTTCAAAACTGTTTCATATCTTCAGAAGTAAGAGTGGTACGTTCATAAAAATTTGTACAGTAATTATACATAGTATGCTAATTAATTACTGAAATTGATAGCTTATTCCGAGCTATTTTCGAAGAGTTATGGTCAAAAAGCGGTTTTTCTTTCAACCCCCTTCTTGCCACCCCCCAAATGCAAGGGTAATTTAATTTCAACTTGGAAATGTTCGGTGAAGCCTATATTTTGTATGACTAAAGTTAAAGAGCAATTGATCACTTATTTCTCGAGCTATATGTAAAAATGTGAATTTTTGAAAGTGTCCGGATACTTTTGGCCACCTAGTGTATCTACTTACATTTAAATGTGTATGACAAAAAATTATAAAGTGGAATACAAAACAATTGTGTCTGTGAAATTCATTAAAAGCTGTTTGGCATATTTTTTTGTTTTTACATATAAATTATTGCTGAACAAACATAATAGTCGATTAAGATCAATTTTGGTAGAATAGAAAAAAAAAAGGTTGAAAAAGAAATGGAAACACTTAATGGCAGCGTCTATTTGAAGTTTTCTGAGGGAGAAACATTATCCTTTCATCCTCAGTTATAATTCTAACATCACCTGCAATGAAACCAATAAAAAGTGCAGCTATTTCTATTCTTTCTATCAGATTTTGCAGTATTTATTTTCATTTGTATCATATTTTAAAATTAGATCTTGATAATACTTAATGGTTTTCTTTGATGTAAGTTTCACAAATACATAGTTGCCAGCTTTTGCAGTTTTTGTATCTGAACCATCAATTTCTTCTAGGTTTCAATAATTAATAGCTTCATCAAAACTGCTTTTCCTTTTGAAATCATCATTATTATGAGGGGGCCCACTTACCCTAATAAAGAAAAACCACGGGGTAAGTGGGATCCCTCCCCTTATTCACTTATTAATAATACTTTGCATAAAAATTCTTATGGCAATGTGTACTTTAGGTATAACTCTGCAAGAAAACTTGATGAACCTAGAAAAAAATAATAAAAACTAACAATAAAACATTTCTTTGAAAAATGTTCCTTGAACTCGCAAAAAAAATTCTTTTTGAAATTTTTTTGACATAAATTATATGATCCAAAAAAAAAGTTCCATGAAACCCAAATATATGCGAAAGCAATCACTGTGATGAAATTTGACATGATCAATACAAAAAAGTATAAAAAAATATATGCTCATATCAGTTTCAAGGGGGGAGGGTGCTCCAGTTACCCCAGTATCCCACTTACCCGAACCAACCCTAATTATCTTTAAAAAAAAAGGATGTCAATTACAAATACAACTTAAAGAAATATGGCCATCGTCACCACCAAGTAGTGTGAATAATGAATCCCGTGTACCAAAATGATTAAAACTTCTTAAAACTCTTATGCGTAGGTTTTTTGGTACTTAGAAGAGTTATTTTAACTCTCCTCAGTACCAAAAAACCAAATTTATTTATTTACTAAGAACTTATTTTATCAATGAAAAGAAATGAAATTAAAACATTTTTAGAAATGTTGCCAATCCCAAAAGCAGAAATCTGGCATAGCTAATAATCAGATTCTAAGGTAAAAAAAGTAATTTAATCAATTATTAAATGATTAGCAGCTGTTAAAAGTTCATGTCCGGTATACCGAACACCCCGTCGGAAAGGGAAAACTACAAAATTCGTAGAATATTATTGCAGTGCTAAATTATGTTAGTTTACAGCAGGGTTATCAAATAGCCAACAGTATAATTTCCAGTTTCGTATTTAAAAATGCACAAATTTAGTTGAAACAGTTTCAACTCCTGCTCCAACTTAGAAAGACAGTATGCTCATATCACATATACATAATCGAAACTTGGTGCTTTTTCTTCGTGAATTATGTGACGCCACGCACAGTGTTAAGTTATGCAACAGTTCTCTTGAACCTGATTAGCAAGTACGGGGGGACACCGAAAAAAAGACATACACGAAGTGGGTAGAATATCATAAAGCTGCAAGAAAGATCGGCGCACTAGGGAACTTAAGACATGTAATTAAAAGCATGACAGGATCATGGCTGTTACTCAGAATTGGCGAAGTAATGAAAATTAATTAACCTTTTTGTGCAATTAAGAGTGCACTTTCACTTCCACGAGATCTATTAGACGGCTCTAAGCCGAATAACATGAATCCTCAGCTTCTAATTGCTGCGTTAGGATGATAAATAAAGAAGCAAATGAATATAAATAAAGATGTAATATGCGTTAATAATTAGTCCGATTTATGGACAAGGAGAACTTTGCAATTCAAGACCATAACTGGCTTCAGGTTGAACATTCTTTTTCGCATTAACTCACTTATATATGTATTCTAAAACATGTGCTGCTGCATTATTCATTCAATTTAAAGGAATTTAACCCAACTGAGGCACATTAATACTGAAAATGTTATTAATGGGTGTAACTATATGACACCAGTTTACAGAGAGAAATGTAAAAGAAGATGAAAAGGTCATTTTTCAGAAACAAGAGAGACCTTGAGCAATATTGTAATCTTCTTCGTCATTAACCAAGGTGCCTGAAGTTTCCAGAAATTGCAAAACCACAGTTTCTCAAACATTTTCCCTTTTCCCTTAGTTAAGAAAACTAATGATTCAGTTTTTAAAAATATAGGGTAACGATTTTGTTACAAAAAATGGTTACTCATCGCATGCTCATATAGCTTTCCAAGTTACATTGGTGTTAGTATATGATACAAATCCGCAACATTCTTAAAAATAAGCAGAAGAAATTCGCAGCAAAAACTCGAAATCTTTATGAATATTATATCATTTGACATTTAAAACTGATATTGACATCTGAATGATGGCGTGATCGTTCTAGATTTCAGCGTTTCAAATGCGTGCGTGTGTGTACATAAAGCCGTTTCGGCTTTCTCTCCTGCTAACTTTAATGGAAGCTTCCGTAAAATCGTATACATTTGTTTCTGCAGATGGGGTATGAAGGGAAAAAATAAATCGATGGAGCCTTCAACGTGCACTTTGGTTCACAAATCACGCATTACTATCAGAAAAAAGAATTTGTTAATGGCGATATGACTGTCATCCAGTAAATCATGCACATGCAGTTTACCGTTTGGAATTGTTTTAAGGAGGGTATCAGGTTCCTACACTTGCTGTGCTGCATGTTTTATTTGTAAGTGTTACATGGACTGTAACAATGAATTCCACCACGATTGCACTGGTCTCATTTTTAAAATACAATATGAAGAGGCAAGTGGATAAAGGTGATATGTGACGATTTTTGAAACTTACTTTTTACCATGGATGAAGGTAGTAAGTCCATCCCTATCATGTCCCCTTAGTCACAGAAATGGTTGGTAACTAAGAATATGACCCCGTTTTACCCATTGACAAAAATCCTTTGAAAAAAAATAACAGAACATTTTTTTTGAAAGCTTTTTCTGAAAATTAAAAAAAATGTCACATATCAATTTTATCCATTTGCCCCTTCAATTTTAAGACACTGTTTGCTGCTATTACTCAGTGGCTTAACCTATGAGCACACAGGATCACAGTTGACCAGAACTGATATACTACTGGGATACGACAAGATACATATCCATCAAATTTCTTTAATTTGTACCTAAAATCAATGAATAAAACAAATAAAAGGTACCGATAATTGCTTCAATTTTTTACTAACCATGCTGCTAGTAGTCCTGTAAGATTTTTTCCTATTCTACTGGAGTAAGAAGATTGGCTGGACATTGGTTTACCAAAGATCTAAAATGTGTAATCTGTTGAAGTCGTGGACAATACTGTTCAGTGATTAGTATGTCATAATAAGCAACCTTGTCACTGAAGTTAGAAAAAAAAAATTCTTACACTTGTTAAGTACAGTAATTGAGTTCATTATGAGGCTGTATGTATCATTGTTGCTCGACACCAAAGTTCAACACTCCATTAAAGATAGAGCTTTAACACCTTAAGCAAAGTTCTCACAGGTCAGTCAGGTCAGTATGTATGTGTGGGAGGGGGGGGGGGTCTTCTGGCTTTAAGAACTTGAGACGATTTAATGTTAATTCATTTCTCTGATTTGATGAAAAATGCAGCTTAATACATTTCATCCATCAGATTGAGTAATTCTGAAGGATACGACGTAGTGACTAATTCAATAATAGTCGTAATATACCCTTCCGATATTTTTTAATACGTGTGTGTGTATATATCTTACTTCTTTTACGCATATTGAAAATTACAGCTGTCAAGTGAATAACATTATCATCTGTAATAATTTTTCATATATTTTGTAATCGAGGAATGGAGAGATACATTGTAACTTTAGATTTTAATGAATTACTAAGAGCTCTGCAATCATTTTGCTATCGATCAACAGTGATGGCTATCGCGTGAAAAGATAGTTGGTGTCAGTTCCTAAAAGGCTCTGCAACATGTATTATTATTTTTCTGTCAGTCATAGACTTCATGAACGCAGCGTGAATTGAGAATTCGGTGTCAGCAACCAAGGATCAGAATAATAAGGAGTAAGTTTTTGACAGCATTACATACAGATATATAAAATTAAATATTTCGTGGTTTTGTTGTATTGTGGTCGTACTGAAAGATTGTGGAAAATTTGATTTCACATATTATAAAATAATAATAGGTTATTAATGTTGGCTTGCTATAGTATTTTTTTCTCAAATTTTGATCAATCATCAAGAAACTCTTAAGACTTTATTTCGAACCGTTTTCACAATTTATTTTAACCAGGAAGTATTTACTTCTTTGAGCTCAATGAATTGAGATCCTTCTTTTTACCTTTGGAACATTCAATATCTGTGTCGCACATTGCTCTACTGTATGAATAACCTAATATTCCCATAAGTAACATAACTTTTTCACTTTTTAACATTACAAGTTACTTTATACTGTATAGATACTATCGACACTTTTGCTAACGGAAAGCTTCTTCTATTCTAACCATAAAGTACCAAATTAACAAATTTTAAACACTTGTTAGATATCATATCCTTTATATGCTATTAAAAAGCAGAAGAAATAAGATGGTCTTACGTATGCTTATTAATAGATCATGCAACTACGTTTCTTGTAATTGATCTAACAGCCAAAAGCCATATCCAATGAAGTTGGACGATTTTCTGAAAAGTATAATGAAATCAAAATTTATTAGCTAGTTAAAGATTTCCCAGTTTCCATATCCGAATAAAATGCGTCAACCACAATTTTGGCTTCAAGGCTGTAGTTTATGCATGTAGTTTAGAAAACCCAGGATTAAAAAATTCTGCAATGGACACTGCCATTTAGCCACTAGATAAAGCTGTCTAATAATCACCTTGTATGTCTGCAATAAAGCAATATTGATTCAGTTGAATGAATTTGAATGTTTTAAATAGAAGTCTTACTTATGATATTCAAAAGTCAAAATTTCCAAACATGTATTTTAACAGTGCAATACCTTTCTAGTTGAAGAAAATCTCCTAAGCACAATGAAATATCTATCATTAAAAGTTATATATCTCTTTTTTATGAATTATAAATTTTATCGACCCATTCGTGATTATTGCTGAAACTGTTTTGCGATTCATTTATACGAAATAAATGTCTATGGGAGCTTAAAGCCTGAATCATAGTTGTAGCATGGACAACATACCTGATATGAAGATTTGGCGCAGCGTGATTCGACGCATTGTAACCGCCATTTAACTATTAGATACGCGCATATCGCAGACATTTGGCCACTGGCCATGCAATCAATTTCAAATAAATAGCTGAAATAATGTTGCAGTCACTTCTGATGAAATTTTCTGTAAGAGAATATCTGAATTTTATCGAGTCACGATGCTAATCCGTGAGGGCAAGATAAAATCCAGTTGAAATATCACAAGCGTGACTCTTTCGGAAAGCTGCAGAAATAGACAGATTCTTCGATGTAGCTGTCAAACCTTTGTAAATGAATTATTAAAAGCTATAACCTCAGAACCAGATCAGCTATGAGTGCATATCCTCTGAACTCCACTTGCACTTTGTGTGGTTTGGGAAGAACTAATGTCTTTTGTTTTTCCTTATTCACTTCATGCTCAGGTTATATACAAAAAAGAAATTCAAAGGTTATGTAATTTATGAACGTTGAATGATCTTGAAAAAGAATGCCTGTGTTCATGTAACATTTTAGCGGAAATTAGAGTTTCAACGTCTAGAACATTCGAAGTTTTTGATGACTATTGTTTCATGAGCGTTGTTCATAAAACTGCCTGATTACACAGGCCAACGATGAACAAACTTTTTTAATGAAAATACCTTATTCTTATGTTGTTTACGTTGCTGAATCCAAATATGATGCTTAAAAAGTTGTATCACCCACCATTTATTCACATTTTATAGTTACATTCATGAAATAAAGAAACATTTTTAGAATTTAACAGCTTTTTCATAGTTAAGATAACATGAAAAAATAGGTCTAATGAACAAAGATGATGTTGGCAGCACTTTTGAAACACATGCTACAACATGATGGGGGATTACTGTTGGTCACTTCACCGGGAAGTTCAGCAAGCTATTCATCGCAGGAAAAGCTACACAAGAAGCTTCAAGGAAAAAAGGGAAAGAAAATATAAAGCAATTCCAGTTGACAAGTGAACCTTGTATCATCACATAAAATTACTATGCCAAGTATTTTACTGTAAATACAAACCATTTTTACGATTCTACAGTGTTTCATTGATTTCCCTATATACTGTAAATGGGTATTAGACTATATAATAATATACATTTTGCTTGGAAACTAAGGGTGATACATAAAAACTACAAGCAGATTTGGATTCAGCACATAAAAATCTATCAAGATCAGCTATTAAAATTAAAAAAGTTTTCAAAAAGGTTTTTTTAGTTGGCCTGTGTTATTTATAAAGATTATCTGTGTAGAGTATATATAAATTTACGTGTAGCGTCTTTGTCTGTACAGGGTGTCCCAGTTAATTGTTTCAGTACTCAAAATCATATAGCTTTGAGGGGTCAGAAATACTTTTCTGACGCAATTAAATTTGACTATGCCGGAAGTATTCCAGACTGTTCGGAGCTCCTTTCGCCGAAGATATGAGGTGTGCATTGTAACCTGTGAAAAAAAAACTTTGAACAATTACTTTGACCCATGTACTCTTTGCTTTTAGGCATGTATTATTAAAAAGATTTTTTACTTACGGTCTCTTTTTTATGGTGCTTCTGTGTACATCACGACTTTAAGAAAACGCTTTCGAACTCCCTCCCGTTCTCATGGCTATATGGTTTTGAGTCATCAGGATGAATCCTACTTCTAGAAGTTCTGAAATACTTAACTAGTACATCCTGTATAACAGTGATATTAAAACTATGAGTCATGTCCCTAAATGAGGGAGTTTCAGATTTGCTTCACATATTTTTATACTTTTATCGTGTTGTAATTTTTCTATCCTATTCAAATATTTACTCTCTTAACTTTTCAATACACTGAAGCTTGCACAGCCGCTGAATTTCACTTGCACTTCGTGGGGGTTGGCAAATACTAATAATTTTTCTCATTTCCTTATTCACATCATGCTCAGGTTATATGTAAAAAAGAACTACACGGGTTATTTAATTTGCAATCCATGAGTAATCTTGAAAAAAAACGTACCGGTATTCATGTTACATTTTAGGGGAAAATGAAAGTTTCCATCCGTAGAAAATCCGCAGTGTTTCTGATGAGCGTTATTTATCCAGTTGGTCGGATAATTTATACATCGTTTCCTTGCACGGAATTAAAAAAAAAACTTTCCTGTATCGTCTATTGTCTGTATAAATTGCAGTGATTTTTAAAACTACGTGTAGTGACCTCGAATTAGGGAGTTTGAGATTTGATTTGTATTTTCACATACTACTTTCTTTCTACTGTAATCGTCTTTTTATTTTATCGCTTTTCGTCAAACATTTTCTGCCTTGCATGTCCATTGACTCTTTTAGAATAATTTTTCAAGTAAGTTAAAGAAGAAGTATATCAATGATATTAACAAGTATTTACAAATACGCGAAATGAATGCGTGGAAGCAAAAAAAAAAAAACTTCCTAGAAAAAATTTAGGCAACTGTTTACTAAAACAGCAAATATCTAGTATGTTATTTGTTTCGTCACGTTTAAATATTCACCTTTATGTATTCAAATAACCCCATAAGTAATGCAAAATCGTGTGACAAGAATGATTTTTGAAAGAAAAAAAGACAACTTTTTTTCTTTTTCAAGTGTGAAGGCTTATAAACGCAGTCAATGACTTTGACCTTTCACTGACACGGAGCGACGGTCATTTTTAAAAAGCACTCAGTAGGTAGGTTATCATTGTCCCTAACACACACCTATGATAAGTGGCGTAGCCATCTATAGATAACGCCATCAGCCATCACCACTTTCACAACTATAAAGTTAAAGGGAAAGGACATTTTTTTTCTAAAAACCCATATACCTCCTATACAGCCTAACTACCAACAACAAGACGTTCATTTGCTAAAATACGTTATAATTCGAGTTCTGTGTAACATGTAAATTCCAAACACATCTTATTAGACCCAGAAAAAAATTCTCTTTATTTTGGCACTATTGTTTTAATTTTTCAAGTATGCTTTCAGTTTAAAAATTGTGAAAAAAAGTTTTAAAGGTTTTTAATCAATAACCTCGGTAATTATGCCATATGAAAACGATATCTGGCTAAGAACACTCTCGATCAACTCTCCTTTCAAGAAAATGTTTTTAAAAAATCAATCTTTCGGTTTAGGCCCTAGAGTACCACACATAGATATACACAGACACGTAAAACTTATAACCCCCTTCCTTGTTGCGTCAGGGGTTATAAATAACTTAAAAACCAACCATGTGAGACTTTTCAAACAATTGAATTTCTTAAAACCAAGGGTCATCAACTCTTCTAAGGGTTACCAACCGTTTCTTTCTAAAAAAAATGAGGTATTTTTCCCTATACTTCCCTATATATAAACAAACATCGCGAATACTAGAAAAGACAAAAAGCAATCTGCTATGCGTCTTGTATTGATTGTGAAAGTAATATATTTACGTTGAGAAAGAATATGTCAACGCATTTGATGGATAGCTATGGAATTAATTTCAAATGTACGTTGTCTCGAAATAGTTTAGAAAAAACGCTTGTGAACAAACCATGCGGGACCTTTTTGCGGATAGTGAAATTTTTAATATAAACCTGGAATTGGCAATCCTTCTAATGCTAAGAGCCTTCTCTTTTCCAAATGTGATGAATTATATTTTTTAAGAGTGAAATAGCAGTATATACATCGCTAAAGTTTGAAAAACTAATTAGTACAATGTTAAATTCGTGTATTTTTTAATGAAAATAAGCATATTTGTTGTATGCATGAGAAAAACTAAATCAGCCAGAAAAACTGCATTAGTAAATATCTTACTTGAGAGTGTCCACCGAAGTAAAATATCTTATGTGGCCATTTCGTATTAGTTTAATTACTATTATTATTTTAATTCAGAGAAGTTCGAATAAAAACTCAAAAATCATTGTATTTTTACAAAAAATAATATCATTAACATCTTTATTAGTTTAGAATTTGAAAACACAGGTTTTCTGTACCACGACCCATATACCCTTTTGTGAGATAAATATAATAACCTTTCTTAGTGCTTATCTTTCTCATTTAAAGCACGTGTTTAGCGAGTTAAGAGTATCCAAAGGCATTACTTGGATTATATATTAGTACTGCTTTCGGTGAATAAAAATATTCAAAAAAAGAAAAAAACAAGTTACTACGTACCTTTCCTTAATGCAAGTTAGAATATTGAGTTAAAGCTAGCCTAGTTAAAATAATAGTATATTAATGCCTTGCATGTGAGTGACGCTATTAATGCTAATTCATCGCTGCTGGAATGTAATTCTGAAAGACTTGCGATATTAAAATGCTGTTAGCAGTTACTCATTTACCCCGTTTCAGCCTTAGCGTCTTGCATATAAATGCTCTGTTGGAGCAAAGATTCAAGTTTAAAGTAAGAACGCGTGAAGGAATCTTTGCCTGTGGATTGTTCTGTGCAATTTGTTTTAAGTGGAGGGCTCACTGAGCTAACAAGCCACGTGCCACTTGTTTAGGAGAAGTCATGGTGTGACACTGATATTGCTGTCGTACCATTAATTTTATTTTTGGACTGCATTATTTTGGAATCATTCTCTGGACCCTCAGATTCGTATGGGAATATGTGTGTCATATGTAAAAGTATTTTAGCTAAAATATTTTATATAGATATGAAGTTTTACATGCGTTTTCTGCTCACTTCTTAGCAATTCATTTCTTTGATGTTGTTCATTTGTTCAGCAGCAAAACAAGATTTTTATTTTAGATGTATAAACATAAGCGTAAGCATTCAACATTGGCAGCATCTAAAATATATTCGATTTAAGCCTACTATGTAAATTAATATAAATATTCAAATATTTTGCATATTAATATTTCCTTTTTATTCTTGTCTAAAAATAATTAATAATGAATAAACGAGAATTCATTTGTTAATATTGTTTTAAAAGCAAGAGCTTTTGTACTTTTCAAGGGAAAAAACGAAATTCTAACAATGCAATACTTTTCAAATACTTCAAAGCAATTTTAAACAATGTTTTTGAATTATTTCTCTAAGAAGGACCCCTCCCATTTGTCCCTTTTCAAGCGATGTATAGATGTTTCAAATTAAACGAAATCCCTCAATTAAACTACCAGAAAAGGATCATTATTCGCAAATATTGATTAAATAGTAGAAGTAATAGATACCACAACGTATCCATAAGACTAAGAATAACGTATCTCTTATTTCAATCCATAAGTAAAAAAACCTGATGAAAAAGTGAGCTATTTTACTTACAGCATCTGTAATTATTACTCGACATATTCAGACGGGTCAAATTAAAGAGCTGTTTGAACTACGAAAAAAATAACCTTCGAGTTTAGCAGTTAACATCTGAGCAACGCGTACACAACTTAAATACATGTAACAAAAAGTATTGATAGTTATTAAATTAATGGTAGAATAGTAGTTAGTAATCATTGTTTTACAAAGACTCCAATCAAATCAGCTAGTTAATCCAAGAATTAAAGTGTTTGTTGTGGTTGTCGTGTCATAGTTAATAATCACTATAAAGATATGAGTTGTAATTGTCTAATGAGGCTTTGCTTCTTTTTTAACGAAACATAATAAAATAAGAAAGATTAAAAAATACTACTTTAGAGTCACGGAGGTTCTAATTAAAGCTTTTAAGAAGCTTGTTTATTTTTTACAGCAGCAATGGGAGTATTTTAATCACACGTAAGAGTGAAGGATTGACTTTGATTAATTTGCATTGTATTTCCTCAAGGAGAAAGTTTAAGTCCCAGTTCTGCAATGAATAATCGGACCCGTGTGTTTGAGACACGTGCATAATAGAGTGGGCCGAAAATGATTTTTTTTTATTTCGATGATGGGGAGTGCAGAAAAATGCCATTGGGGGGGGGGGGAAGCAAAGTGCACAAAAATATTTGAAATTTTTTGGATAATTTCTTGATTTTCCGCAATCGCGTTGAACTTTGGAAAAAATGCAATTTTTTGAGATTTTTAGGAAAATATTAAAAAAAAAACCTTCAGCACAGAATATCTAAAAATGCATCACGCGTGACAAACAATGTAGTTATTTCAGATAATTGCGGCGAAAACAGCATTTTAAAGTTTTGACGAAATTGAATTTAAAACGTTGAAAAAAACAGGATATTGACAAATCTTCTAGGTATTTGTGGAAAAGGAAGGAATTAGCCTCAAATTTTTTATGGAATTTCTATACCCCCAATAACACCTTTTCCGCCCTACCCGTTATATAGAACAGAAGATTTTTTTGGTTTTAATAATTTACTAAACATCTCGAAAAAACTGCATTTCAACGTATTTGTGGCAGATCAAGAAATTGACCAAAAAATTTCAATTTTTTTTTGTGCACTTTGCTCTCCCTATGGCACCTTTTCCGCATTCCCCATCATCGAAATAAAAAAAAAGTCATTTTCTGCCCACCCTGGTGCATAACTTTTTCTCCGTAAAATAAAAGTGAATACACATGAAGCAATATTTCCGCATTTATAAGTTCCTGTTTCTATTATAGTATCCTGCATTAATATTGCACTGAGGAAGATGCTCCACACAAGCTGTAAAACGTGCATGCTTTTTGTTATGAGCATCTTAAACATGTTCTTCCATAGCCGTTATAAATTAGAAGCATTTTATTGTATGCTCACATTTTGACAAATTTTAAAATGCCTTTAAGTGTTACTAAGCCCCCGACGCAACAACAGGGTCATAAATTTAACATGTGTGTCTGTATTTGCCTGTGGCATCGTATACACGGCCGATTTTTATACAGTTCTCTATGTTTGAATAGGGACACTATCAAGAGTGTTCTTTGCTAAGAATTGCTTCAGTTGGGTTTTTTCTTATTTTTGATGAAAAAAAAGTTTTTGTTTAAAACCAAAAATATGATTTTTATATGCTTTCCAAGCATATTTATAGGAACCTTTTAATTTATTGCAACTGATTTTGATTGAAAAAAATCTGTTAATTTTTGATAATATTGTTTTGTGAAATCGTCGAAAAAAGGGAAAAAGCTGAAGCACGGGTTAAATACAAAAAGTGATGACAAAAGAATCAGCAGAAATGGCGTCAGAAGTATCATCATTCCGCGCAATGTATTTAATTTGTTCAGCAAACAAAGTAATTGTCTTTAAAAAAAAATTTTTTTGAGTACCAAGTGGGAGATCTAAATATTGCATAAGAGTGAAACTTTGTCCTTCAATGATAGATTCAACTTCTTCGTTTACATCAATCACTTGAAAATTTAAAAAAAAAACTTATTTAAAAAAACGTGGAAAAGAGTTTTTTTTAAGAAAGTTATAAACTTTTGACCTCGTGCGGGGGGCACCTAAACATTTTTATATTCGAGCAAATTTTTTTGTGAGTGTGCGGGTCGGTTGGGGCAACTTTTTTATCAACTTGACAGTTTTTGAATTTAGACAAAAAAGGTTTTTTCGATACAAGTTATTTTTCTAAGCATAAATAAACTGTATTCATAAAATACTAAATTACGAAAAAATATTTATTGAACTGTGTTCAAGAATTTTTGACAATTTTCCTTTTGTATGTTTAAGTTAAGACTGGTTTAATGAATATTTGTAGAGAAGTTTTCGAATACGCAAATTTCCTACAATAAATGCAGTAGCGTAAATAAAGTTTGGTACACTCTCCTGTAAGATTTGTATACGTCCGTCCTCCACCCGTTGTTGACTGATAAAAAATAGTTTCCCCTTGTTACAGACAATGCTATATTTCTAAAACATGCCCCCTCCCCCCCCCTGTGCCACGAGAATTACGGGGGTGCTGTGTACGCCACTAGATAAATGATTTAAGTTGGAATTTTACTTTTTGATGCTATTACAAGTAACTCGAAAAAACTTATAAAATACCAAAATCGCAGAAAGAATAACCTTAAAAAATAAGCACGTAACACATTCACGTGTAAAATATGTGTTGAACCGTATTTCAGAACTTACAAGATTTTGCCATTATATGTTCATGTTAACATTAGGTATGATGAATTTGAAATGTTTTCTTCTGAATGATGAAATTTTAATGATATAACATTTTAATTCTTGATTAAATCGGTGTTTGCTTCCCTATTCACCAGCTAACTTCCTGCTAGTTTTTGGCAAGAAAGAGCATTAAACTTAGATTTTAAATGAATAGTTAGCACATTTTAAAAAATGTTGAATTGTTCCCTTTCGTAGAAAATAACCCTCAAAAATAATCATGCAACACAACCAGGAGTAAAACGGAACTGTGGTTCGGAATTTTTAGGATCTTACTATTCTTTGTTTAGTCTAACATTTATTTTCATAAACATTTGCAGAAACTTCTCCAAATTCCAGAGCGTCATCTTAAGAATGCTTGTTTCAAATTGGAGTACTTCCTGTTTGTGCTCCAAGAAAGACGCATAATGTGCTAAAATAACTTACTAGCTCTCGTCGCTGTTTTTACGACGGAAAGGTCATTTTACGGACCGAATTATGAAGTGTGTTTGTCTTTCAACCGTAACAAATGTGTTGTTCCCTCGAGAATCGCTCTGTTGGAATGGCTCCGTAGACATGGTTCGAGGGACCCAAGCAACGCGTTTTATGTCCAGAGGTTGAGCACCTACAAAACACCTGCTGCTTTAACGCGCAAATTTACGAGAGAGTTGATCTGCATCAAAGGGGTAATGTGTGCATACAATTGATGGCCGATTCAAGATGATTTTTTTTCCGTCTGTCTGAAATTATTCGTATTTGGAGTAGGAAAATGCATTTGGTTTCGGTATTCATGGAGTCGGTTTTACCAGCAGAGTATGGTGTTAGGGCCATGCTCCACATCGACGTAAAGCAGAATAATTAGGCAGAAGCGTAAAATTTATTCAATGGTGTTCCTATCAGGGTTGCCAGACGTCCCGGATTTCAAGGGACAGTCCCGTTTTTTGAAATATTGTCCCGCGTCCCGGAGAACCTTGATACGGGACGGCTAAAGTCCCGTATTCTGGCTAGAAGCAGCATTTTACAAAACAATACATTATTTTCAGAAAAAAAATTAAGCAAAACAAAAATGTGAAATGGAGTGATAAGAAAATTGATTGAATTCCTGTTCTGAAGTAATGTAAGGGCCCTGCTCCACATTGACGTAAAGCAGAAAAATTAAGCAGAAGCGTAAAATGGATTACATAGCGGTCTTATGGAAAGTACCCGGATTTTCAGTTTCTGCTTTCGGTTTCGGTCGTGTTTTACGCTGATGTGGAGCAGGGCCCTTAGTGTTCTATTCATTTTGAGCAGAAATTATTGTGACAATCAATTCAACAAACGTTCATTGTAAAAGTGGTGTATCTCCTTTGTAAATGATTTTACTATACCTTGTTATATAAAAATCCCTTCTCAATTTTTCAATTATAAAATAAATATGTGTGTTCAGCTATTATTAGTCACTACATTTTTTGAATCAATTTCAATCTTTTGAAATTTGCTTCGCTTCGCTTGTATACTAAACGATGTAACGAAATGTTATTTCATTTAGCAAACAAATACGCGTTTTAACCCTTCACTGCACAGTGTGCCAGATCTGGCACAAACCAAATAAACCCTCATATATTCCTATGATTTTTAAATACAGTTAAACTGAGCTTTGTGCCCCTTCTGGAACATTGCTATAACAGTTTAGTGTGATGTTTATGTACTAGTTAGTTGCACTAGTCTAGGTATTACAGTTCTTGCTTTTGAAAGAAAGAGTGTCTGCATTTCCGTTAGAAGTGTGCTTAGTCATTATTTCCTTTATTCTAAAAATGTTTAAATACACTTAGTGGAAAGTTTGTTTATACCACTTATGGCACAAAACACATTGTAGATTATTACACTAATCGGTATACAAAGCATATGCTATAAGCTTTATGCCATAAATAGAACAAACAATTAAAACATCATTTTTGGTGCACATTTTTAAGATTAATTTTTTTCTTTATTTTTCCTGAACTCAGAGCTATTTAAAAGGTAACAAATGATTTTTTTCATTAAAATATAAAAAATCGTGCAGTGAAGGGTTAAAAACATGAAGGCACGTAATTTTTACAACGAGCGACAGAAATATAAATTACAGTGAGCTTTACGGCAACTTAAAGACCATCAAAACTTAGAAAGAATTATTGCAGAAGTAAAATCAAGTAGCAAATATGATTTTGAAAAAAAGGAATTTTCCGACATTATATAAGAATAATTATTACGTTATAATATTTACAAAACTGTACAGTTTTTCCCGAAAGATATTAAATATTGATCTTTTTAATTTGTTTTAGGTTAACTTCTCATAGTGAGTTAAAGTAGTAAGGATTAATTCTATGTCTACTCAATTGTAATCAAAATGTTTTTAATGACGCAGTAAAATTGTTTTACATTCAAATTTCCCCATTGGTACGCCTAGCTTTTTGAAAAAGTATACATCATAAACATTAGTCATCAATAGAAGCGACTATTATAGATTTTACGCCAAGACATCTGGAACATCAGGACAGTTGGTCCATGGCCTCCCCCCTAGTTTTGGGAAATTAATGTATTTACGTATAAGTGCGCGTGGCTTTTACATTTTTTTTTGGTATAATTTACATTGAAATTTGGTATAATTTACATATTGCACCTCCCCCCTCCCTCCACCGGAAAAATTTGAAATGACGGACCTGCGTCAGGAAAAAGGTTGTTAATAACAGGTAAATGAGAATTTTCACAATAATTAGTGTTGAACCTTTTCCCAGTAATATTCATGAACAAAAATAACTACGCAATGGTAAAAAAAGTTTTTATTCATATAATCATTGTGTATATTTTTCTTCATTTATATTTGTGAGAAACGTTTGATATTAAAGTCAAGGTAGTAAAAATTCAACCTTTAGACTTCATCTCTCAATCCCCCCCCCCCCTCCCCCCAGAGTTTGTCCCGTATTTCAGTTCTTAAATCTGGCAACCCTGGTTCCTATGGAAAGTACCCGGATTTTCGGTTTCTGCCTCCAGTTTCGGTCGCGTTTTACGCTGATGTGGAGCATGGCCCTTACTCTACATATCGTCGGCACCATGCTAAATAACGAATGTGAAAAATTGCGTTTTTCAAGCTCATTTTTCAAGTTTAAATTTTACAAATAATTAAAATTAAAATGATACCTTCGAACGATAGTTTAACACTTAAAGATATCTATGAAATTTAAAAATTGAAAATAACCAAACGCGTCAGGTGGGTAAAAATATATTCAATGTTTTGGCTCTCCTGAAAAGTGCCAATTTTCGCATTCCTAATTTTAGCATAATGCCGACGATATCATGTGGCTAAATATCGCTAGATTGTTTTTTCAAGGGTTAGAAGGAAGTACTCCCTGACATTTTTTGGAGTAGTGAAATTCATGTTTGAGGAGTCAAATACTTAAAGTATGGGGTAAATTAATAATGGTAAACTATTCTTTGTACTGTGTAGTTTTAAAAGCTTTTTTCGTGTCTATAATCGTGACGTGATGCGACTTTACAATTTGAAAATGAACAGAGTTATGTATTTAGGAAAAATGTTTTCTTATTGACACAATTACTGTACAATTTAAACTGACACAGTATAAGTCACAAACCCTTCACTGGTACAAGCGTATTTGTTTTATATGAAAGAGGTTTTCGTTGAAATATGATGCTTGTCCTGCATTTTTTAATTGTTTTCATATATGTTCCAGGCCAGTTCACATGTTCCCCTTATAGGGGCACATGTGAAAAATTGAAGGCTTAAAAGAAAAAAAAAGTAGAAAAATAAGTAAAAATTAGTAAAAAAATATTTTTATAATATAAAAATTCTTAAACCTCATGGTACGAAGAAAAGACAATTTAATTACGGGGTATTTTTGCGCTGAAAATTGATATATATATTTTTTGAAAAGTAAAGAAATGAAAAAGCAAAGTCCATGCGACCCCCCCCCCCCCCCCCATTCAACTTTGACACTTCATCCTTTCACAACTTTTGTTTTCTTTTAATTTTTTTTCAAAAAGTTTGGATTACATTTGGGGGTACATTTTAGTTGATTCTTATGCTTTAGACGGATACAATCCAAAGGCTACTAAAAATTTTAAGAAAAATATAGCATTTCCTATGCTTCTGATTTTAAATGAAATAATAATAATGAAATAATATACAATTCATTTTCCTCACAATGTGCCAATTTAAATATTTCTGGAGTTAAATAAAAACTTTTTGCACATATTATTTTTCCAAAAAATAAAGCAAGTCAAATTACCATATTATAGAAATAACATTTTCAGTGCGCAATAGGAACTTACGTAGTTTTGAAATAAATTAAAATAACATCAGTTCAATCAATATATATTATTGCTTAATTTGTAAAAAAAAATTGACAGACAGTTAAACATTGAAAATTAACGGTAACCCTGCAAATGAATTGCAAAAATTATCTTCAGAAAAATAGTGGTTTATGTGTGTGAAATAAATTAAAATAATAAATAATACTTTATACTTTTCAGAAAAATATATAAATTTAAATGAAATTTCAAAAGTATTGGGTACGTTATTTTTAAAAAAAAAAGTACAGCAACTTTCGTGCATCTATTTGGATATTGTAAAAAAAAAGTTGATAACTTTATACTATGACACGAGTAATTAAATAAAAACATTTAAAATAAGTTTAAAAACTCAACAACTCATTTTAAATGTTTTTTTTTCGTATTTTTATACACGTTATCTCATTTTACTCTATTTGAATCTGTATTATCAATTTATTAGTAGAGGAACAAAAACACAGTTATTAATGAAGCATATGAACAATATCATCATTTAATCTCGTTTCACGTGGACATGGGGTGGTTGCGTGGTTGAAAAAACTTTTTAAGCTCAGTTACATCATTATTCATTAAAATCTCCAGTTTAGAATTGTTTCATGCGAAGTTAACAATTTTAAGAACTTTTTTTTTCCAACTAAACTGTACATCTGAAAACAATAGTCTGTATTTAATACAGTTGTTAAATAACATAAATTGTATTTTTTTTTCTCTGAATAAAATTGCAATTTATTATCAACAAGTATATTTCAATGCCTATTTAATACATTTCCTCTTAGTTTGTTATCATGGATTGTTTCGTAAATTGAAACAGCTTTTAGCCATGATGCAAAGGAAACGAAACTGACAAAATTAAAAACTAACTAAACTACATTTTTATTGAATCTATGAACTACTATCAAAAACTTTGAAATGCAAAATAAAAATAAAAAATAATATGACAGTTAAAAAAAGTTTCATAGTTGCTTTATTTTTCATTGCAGTAGCTGAAACATTATGCTAATTTCTTCAAACACTATCTAATGCCATGGTCAGATAAATTGAATCGCCAAAGTCTCCCAATCCGGAGCACGATGTCTGAAAATTATTGAGTTCTTAAGCGTGATCCTCTGAAAAATGATAGTTGATCGTGTGTTCTAGTGGCAAATAACCTTTTCTGTCTGACCTTTCTTTGACCAATAACACTCAAGTTAAAATTCAGCCTGCTCCAAACAGCTTATTGCGGAGACCTTATACGATAACTTTAGTTTTCTCGACATGGCTGGACTGAATAAAATATTTCTTACTTGATGGCTAATTTTGAACTTGGTGGCTCGTGGGTGATATCACCCACAACGCGTGGACTGGGAAATTTGTATTCTGCTTCATCGTTTTGTGGCTGAATGCGGAACTTTTTGAAGATCAAACTGATGCGGCGCGGCAACTTCAATTTATTAGAATTAGTTTGCATTCATATATTTCTATCATCGTGTGGCTGATGACTAAATGCAAAGCAGAGGGCTGCCCCCCCCCCCTCCACCCGCGTGATTCAGAGGACGACCGAAATACGAGGGTGAAATTTTTAATCACTGTTTTTCGTATAATGAGAAAATAGCAAGTTGAGTTTTTTTATTGGCGTGAAATTGCAAAGTATCGTTTAAAAATGTAGATGTGTTCATTATATATTTCAAGTAAAATTAGGCTGTTTGGTAAGAAGGAAAAAAAGCAACAGCAAATGATAAGTTGTGTCTTAATTGCAGAACTTGAACTTAATGTAAACGCTAGTAAAAAATGACTTAAACCTTAGGAATATTCTGAAAGTTCGAATGAAGATATGTATCCGTTGAAAGTAATAAGTAGTGTCTAAAATGATAGGCTAAAATATATCGTCGCGTTGGAAGAATAACGCTGCAACTCAAAAAAGCCCATTTTTCAGAAGAGCAATTTTTAACTTTTCAGAAACTTCTATCGCGCTTGTGCTCAAAACTATTGCGACTATTTTAATGAAACTAGCATTAAAAAAACCGCATTTTAATCTCTTTTCTAATGTAGCATGATTGACTTCAATGGCATTCTAACTAATGACGTAATTTTAAAAAGAGTGAAGGTAGTTTGAGTTACATCAGTGTTCTCCAAAAATTGCTCCCTAGCGGATATTTTTGACACTTTTGAGTTGTAACCTTGTTCATCATAAAGAGCGATTTTTTCTGAACAAAATGGTACAAAAATGTCATTTTTCGATTTTTTTTGAGTTGCAGCGTTATTCTTCCAAAGCGACGATATGTAAATACTGATAAAAATATATTACTCCAACCTCATAAATATGCATTAAGTTCGAATGAAAATATTTATCCCTTGTACATGATAAGTTGTGTCCAAATTGCAAAGCTGAAATATATGTAAATACTAAGAAAAACTGACTTGAACATCAAGAAAGTTCGAAAGAAAATGTTAACCAGAAGATCCCTAATTATCTTTTGAGACACATGGAGCTTTATTAACTATAAATTTCATAGATCCGTAGTTACCAATTTTGTTTGATCTTTTTTAACTATCATATGACACAATTTGCTACCAGAATAACCTAATTCTATATTTTTAAGGGAAAAGGTTATCTTTCTCATCTAATACCTGCTGGTACCAACTAATACCGCTACGGCTTGCCCGAGAAATAATATTATTCGTCTAAAATTTTAAAATACACAAAGGAAATTTATAGCAACTGATAGAATGAGACGAGCTGATGTGTAAAAAGTTTCTAAAATTTCACATTTCTTTCATTACTCTTAAAACCTGTTTCAGATAAAAGAAATCTGAAATGTTTTTCCTGAAAGGGTAAGAAAGAATGGAAAATATTTATTGTTGTTATCATTTTGTATACATCTAAAACTTCTTTCAGTAAAACTGTCCATATGTGTAAATACCTTTTTCTTAAACTAATGGAATTTTTGAGATTTTTCAGTAGGATATATATTTTTTCTTTAAATTCAATATTTTTCAAAAATGTCTCCAACTACTCACATGAGCTCTATGGAAGGGAAACATATGTGAATATGCCTATGGCAAATATAAACGATATTTTAAAAACAATACAGCCCTCTTACTTAAAGGCATTTAAAAAAATGTAGCTGATACAGTCAGAGTTTTTATAGAGGTTTATTAAATGAATTTATAATTTATACAAATGAATGTTTTCCAAACTCATGTAATCATAAATATCACCCTCAGCGTAGTAACGTGCTCTGGTCTTATCGCACACTGAAATCCATTTTAATAAGAATTTAGCGAACATTATGCTTATTCAATTTTAAAGATACTACATTGTGCGCCCTGTGCATAACTCTACAGAGGGTCGGATTCATTCACTCTTTCCATTATTGTCTTGAACTTTACTATTAGACATCATTTCCAGGTAAAGCGAAAGTCTTTTATTCGTTTTCTCAAAAATATCACACACCTCAATTCTGTTTTAATTTTTTGATCTATTTTTATTACATTAAGGTTATTCGTAACTGATTCGTACTTACTGATTTTGTTTAAAAAAAAGTTTACTACAGAGAGCAATATTCAAGAAGCAATTGAACTTTTTTAATGAATAAAGAAATACTGATGTTTTACTGCATCTTGTTACCCTTACATAACACTGAATCGCTGAAACACCATTCTGTGAAAATATTGTTTTAAAATAAACAACTATTTAACAGTTTGTCCTTTGATTATAAAATAATCTTTTTTTATACAGGGTGTCCACTCCTTTCGTGGACCAATAGCTAATTTCTAAACCGTTAGAGATAAGCATATAGTTCATTTAGGAAAAAATCTCCAAATTACGAAAGGAATTTTGGGTCCATTCAATGTTTTTCAAAAAATCAAATTTTGAAAGAGTTACGAAATTTAAATTTTTATACAGCCCCCCAGTTCTATCAATCATATTTAGTAAAACATTCTTGACACTGTAACGTTTAAAACTAAAAAAAAATCACTGTTCTACCACAAAAATTGACCGAGTTATGACGTTTTGAAAAATCAAGATTTTGTATTATTTCATGACGTCATCGAGAGATCGCTTGAGGGACCGTATGCGAAATCCTTCAAAATCTTGATTTTTCAAAACGTCATAACTCGGTCAATTTTTGTGGTAGAACAGTGATTTTTTTTTAGTTTTAAACGTTACAGTGACAAGAAGGTTTTACTAAATATGATTGATAGGACTGAGGGGCTGTATAAAAATTTAAATTTTGTAACTCTTTCAAAATTTGATTTTTTGAAAAACATTGAATAGACCCAAAATTCCTTTCGTAATTTGGAGATTTTTTCCTAAATGAACTATATGCTTATCTCTAACGGTTTAGAAATTAGCTATTGGTCCACGATAGGAGTGGACACCCTGTATAAAGCTGATATCACGACGATGGTTTTTTCAACAGTGTTTGGCCGTCATAATTTAAACAGACCTAAATCCAAATTTTGCTGCAATTATATTTTAAAGATAGTTGTTGTTTGCTCAATGATAATGTTTTCAAAGAAATTACAATTTTGTCCCAGCAGGGCTCTACTTGAGAGCTAATCATTTTTTTTAAAAATGTAGTCCCATTTTTAAAGGTTAAAACTTCTTTTTGTTTTTCCCAAGATTTCACCCCCCCCCCCCGCTAGGAAATAGTGCTTTTTTTTATTTTATGGCAGTGTTCATATCTACTCCAGATGCAAAGCGAAATAATGCAGTTCTTGAGCAACCAAATCAGAAGTAAAGCAATACTTTAGCTTGGATTTTTTTAAAATTATTGCTGGCATTGACGATGGCGTGAGGATAACGGTCAAGACAAATTAAAATAGAACATGAGAGACCTTATCTAAAACTAGTCCGAATAAAGGCTTGGATAAGGAGGAAAATCCTGCACACATAGATCGGACGAAAATGTATCAATATTATTATTTATTTTCTTAAAGAAGCAGCTAAAGTGCTTTATATTGTTCTTGTTTTGACAACTACACTCTTCAAAAAAAATAGAGGAGCAACCAAAAACGTGTAGAAACTATTGCCCACCAACCCCCCATTTTTGAGCAGTGTATATTTGGGTACAAAAATTACGAGGTAATTGTCGCTAATACATACGCTTTAACTGGATTAAAGAGAGAGAGAGAGAAACGCAATGCATAAATTGGTGTTTCTGATTTTTTTCAGTTCACTTTAATAACTAATTAAATAAATGTTGCAATTTTAAAATTAATACCCAAGGTACGAATAAGTATATTTTCGAAATTTAAAGCCAACCTTACGAAAGAGCTTTCAATTATTTCAGTTCCATCTTTCGAATCCCAGTTGTTATCGAAAATTGTAATGCATACATTTTTTTCAAATTCATATTTCTTAATTATTTGTTCTGATACTAGCATTTTTAACCTTACATTTGATATCCTGACCTGGTGTTGTCTCGTTCACAGAAGGTTGCGTTATCAACCTCATGCAAATAGTTCATAGACCTCTGTCTGATCGTTACTAATTTGGACGAATCCTCAGATGTGCATAATTCAAAAACTTCGCCACTTCCCGTCTTTTCTTTGTTGATCAAACACGTTGTAGGTGAAGGTAGAGTGCACCACTGGCTTCTTCTGTATGTCAGAGGTAGGTATGTGCTCTTTGCCATTGCGGTTGGCGTGAGTCAATAGAGGTAACACCTGGTGGATACTGAAGAAGTTGGATGGGGTGTTTTCTCGCGGCAACCTAAGTTGTTAGGCTCTCCAGGTGGTAAAGTGGAAGGGATTCGCCGTTTACTCTGCACTCATTCATTTGGAGAACATGAAGAAGCTCTTGAAAACTATTTCGTCTCTAAAGGGACGAGCCGTCTGCGTTGGAAAATATTGCCAAATGGGGGCAAGTTTACATTTAGGTGCCCTCGTTTTCTGAAGAGAGGACATATGATCGGCAAACTAAATTTTTGCTACAGAGCAATTCCAGCGGCAAATCTCAGAAGAAGCTTTCGAGTATGAACTGCAAATTATTGCTTGAACCGTTCACATTTCGTTTTTCTTTTAAAATATGCAGATGAAAATAAATGCTTAAGTGCTTCCGCCTTTTTTTTTTTTTTTTTTTTGAATAAATCCATTTTGAAGCCTTTTATTGCTATTATCTACCAAATAACTAAATCGAAAAACAATTTAAAACTATTCAACTATAAAATAGCTGCGAATGGCCTTTCCGTTTCCCATTATATATGTCGTTAAAAGTCTGTCCACACGCAACCTACTGTATAATTCAATAACTTTGAAGTTACTGTTTGTAAGCTTCTCTTGAAACGTGATTTAAAGTTGCTGAAATATCTCGTCTTAAATTGCAGAATTCTATGTTGTTAATAAGTTACACATTGTGTGATAATGTGACATAAAAATCATGAGTTTTGAGATGTTTAGAAATTTTATTTATCTAGTTCAAGGTAGCTTACCTTTTATTTACATCACGCGGGTCAAAGCTATCCTGAGTAACAGATCAACATTGAACCAAGTGAGGGGTTGCTCATAAATGATGTCACGTTTTGAGGGGGAAGGGGGCTCATGAAAGTTTCAGTTTGTGACAAGATGAGAAATGGGGCAACAAGAGGTGTGACATCACACATTTTTACTAGAATATGTTAATGAAAAATTGCATGCCAAGTGAAAACGGAATATAGGGTATGGTAAAGTGTGACACTTTATGACAATGGGGAAATGGGTCAAAATACTAGTAGAATGTGCGACATCTTTCATGGATAACCACTTAATAATTTATTTGAAATAGTTCAAAATTGTTTTTCTATCTTAGTTTTGGATAGCTATACAATGTTTACGATATTTTTTCTGTGAATAAGTGCATTAAAACTTTTAAAATATAGGTGGACCAGTTAAAAGCGCAGGAATTGTGAATCAAAGTTACCTTCAATGATCATATTTTTTCCCTTCTCCAATTAAAAAAAAATAATTACTCAAAAAAGATTTTTTTTAACTTTTCTACTATCATTACTTGTTATTTTTATTTAAGTATTAACTGTAGTGAATTGTTCAAATGCATGATAAGCATCCATGTGACACATTTCATTTTGAAAAGGCCAAAAATTACTAGAAATTTCTAAGAAAAATATGCTTTTTATAGTTTATTTCTTTAAACTAGTGATTTAATTTAATTTAAATGTGACTTCATACAGCATTTTTATCATGCTAAACATTTTAAACGCAAGGCATCGTAATACTCCAGACAATATCTCAAATGTTAAGCTCTGCAACCTTCAGCTACAGCAGTTGTCAAAGTCATGCAAGAAGGAATCGCCATCTACAAAATTTATCATGTAACATATCCTCACCTTTGCCACAATATTTACATATGTTAACATCTAGCATCGATAATTTTGTTTATACGCGTATATTTCTCATTTATCTCTAAAGTCGTTCAGAATTAACTGCTTCAAACTGTGAGGATCATGAAATGTGTGAAATGTCCTCCATTTCTTTAAATTGCGTAACCAATCTTCTTAGTGCCCCTATAGAGTCATGCAAGATTTATTTTTGCGATACATTGGTTTTTCTCTTCCGATTTTCATTCAAGTGTTTTTTTTTCTTTCAATGTATTCTTATCTTTGATCAGTCTAGAGAGATAAACTGTTAGAAATATACCTATCTGAAGAAAGTATGAAATTCAAGTACCGTAAAATCGGGTGTATAGAAACAGTGGGGTCAATCGCAACAAAACTTCCCGATCGTACCAAGAAATTCTTCATAAATATACTATTGAGTATTTTCCGCCATTATTTTTTTTAGAAAGGTAATATCGAAGGAAGTAGGAAAAAAATACTTCTGTCAATCTGGCAATGCTACTGGCTTCTGAGGAGGGCTGCACGTGGAATGCTAGAAAACATCACGTTTTCATAGACTGCAAAACTTCATTTGTAAGAACAAACCTTCTTATATTTAAAACCTAAGAGTGGTATGTTTCAATTATGCATGTATCTGAACAACAGAATACCACATTAGAATTTACATTTTTTGAAAATTGTGTCATAAAAATGAAGAATTCTGAAAAATGCCATATGAAAAAAAAAATTGCCGGGTAAATCGGAACACTTTGTTCTGTTTTTCCAATGCAATCTTATTTAAATGAAGGTTTGAAAAATCACGATTCTAACTCCAATTCTTCTAGTCAAGACAAGAACAATGATTTATTACTGTTTATCCCTTCTTGTGAGCAACTAGACCTTAGAATGACAGAAAGTTGCAGATTTAAAAAGATTTTTGCTCCATTAGACTTCTTTTTACTTAAAATACATGGGGAAGTCATACAGACTTCGTGTCAAAAGTCCAGCAAACAGACAGTTATAAATAAGTGGGAAAATCTTACAGGACAATCCCCAAAGCCCAGAAGTTTCAAGAAATTAAAGAGAAGGCAGCGCTCATCCCAGAAGATACACTGCGATGCAAAAGTTTAGACAAAATGCAAATATGTGAATAAAAAGAAAACTTTTCAACGAAATGCTTTCAAACTTCTACTACAGGTATACAATATGGTCCCAAATACGTGTCTGGAGTTCTTATAACTATAACTGGAATCCAATTTTGGGTATTACAAAAGATATTTTTTTACATTGTTGCAAAAGTTTAGACAATAGTCAGATTTTATGCAAATATCCCTTGAAATGTGATTGGTGGAGGAAATGCGGGACTTTATTATTCATTTATAAAGTGCAGAGATTGCTGAATAAATAATCAAAATCTCAAAAGCTCTTTAGTTCTCGTGTAAAGAAGATGAGAAAGTTTGGAAGCCGAAATTTGAAAATGAACCTACTTTATTAATTTTTTGTCTTTTAAATCGGCTCTAGTATGGTAGTACATTGTTTTTTACTTTGTGGAGAGCAAATTCAGACATGCGTATCGATCAAAAAGTCCAAGAAAAATTATATTTCATAAGGATGAAGGAATTGAAAAAACGGCTCAGACTGACGATTCGCCCCTTAATCCTACAAAACTTCAACTTGGGTCAAAAACAGCACGTGACAGCATAAGTAGATGAACAACTGAATCGGAATGCATAAAAAAAAACAAAGAATTGTGCTTGAGTCTTTTCGGACAGAGTGTCCCAAATAAGCCAGATTTTATTGGTAAAAGCAGCACAGCATATGATCATTGGATATTTCTCAAGTCCCACGAAAAGAATTATAATCTATCTAGGCCATCCCAATTTTAATAATTTTTATCAAAGAAAGTACCATTCATTTTTTAGTCACGATGATACATATGCTGCTTTTCACATTAAAATCTGGCTTATTTGGGACACTCTGTCCGAAAAGGCTCAGGCACAATTCTTTGTTTTTTTTATGCATTCCGATTCAGTTGTTCATCTACTTATGCTGTCACGTGCTGTTTTTGACCCAAGTTGAAGTTTTGTAGGATTAAGGGGCGAATCGTCAGTCTGAGCCGTTTTTTCAATTCCTTCATCCTTAAGAAATATAATTTTTCTTGGACTTTTTGATCGATACGCATGTCTGAATTTGCTCTCCACAAAGTAAAAAACAATGTACTACCATAATAGAGCCGATTTAAAAGACAAAAAATTAATAAAGTAGGTTCATTTTCAAATTTCGGCTTCCAAACTTTCTCATCTTCTTTACACGAGAACTAAAGAGCTTTTGAGATTTTGATTATTTATTCAGCAATCTGTGCACTTTATAAATGAATAATAAAGTCCCGCATTTAATTCACCAATTACATTTCAAGGGATATTTGCATAAAATCTGACTATTGTCTAAACTTTTGCAACAATGTAAAAAAATGTATTTTGTAATATCCAAAATTTGATTCCAGTTATAGTTATAAGAACTCCAGCCACGTATTTGGGACCATAGTGTGTACCTGCAGTAGAAATTTGAAAGCATTTCGTTGAATAGTTTTCCTTTTATTCACATATTTGCATTTTGTCTAAACTTTTGCATCGCAGTGTATTATGAAAAAACTTAAACCAAGCCACAACTGATAGTTTTAAGGACAAGTACATATTTGTGGACGACATGAGTGACTTCAATTTATGTTAAATCTTTGTATTTCAATTCAAAGTAGGGGAGAGTGGTAATGAATAAGCCACTTTTTGGTTTTGAATTTTTGTAAATTTTTCTAACACTTTGTTTTAACTCTAAATTGGTGTTTTAGTTACTTTACTTATCTGGCTATCTAAAAAAGTCATAAAAGTTGGATTAGCACCTGTCTATAATGAATTATAATAGAAAATAAAAATTTTGAAATTTGGCCCATTCAACCCCACCTATGGGGTTGAATGGGCCATCGAAGGTAATGAATGGGCCACTAAATGAATTCAATGAAAACATGTGGATTTAACCTTTTATTGCTGAATATGACAAAATAAATGTGGCACTTGACATGATGATACAAAATCATACTGATTTAAAATTATATAAACATCAAAACTGATGCAATTAAAATAAAACTGATTCATACCAATTGTAACAGAAAAATGACTAAATAATGAGATTGTAAGAAATAAATAACATCAAATATGTATAAAAAAAGTAACAGATAATACACACTATTATTTAACAAAATTTATATATTTCAAAAATAGTATTAAAAATAACTTTCAAAAACTTCATCTTCATTTTCAAACTTGTCAAAATTCAAATTTTTTTTTTAATTTACTAGACATCTGGAATAAGAAATATCTAACTTAAGTTACCAAGAAAGGAAATGAAATTGTACCGTGAGGAATATAATATGAAGGAGAGAGGGGGGCTTTTTCAAGCCACGCACTGCGACCAGAGGTCTATTGTACCATAGGAATATAATATAGATCTGCAAATTATATTTAGAAGTTACTATAAACCTATTTTGACGACAGTAATCTTTATCTATGACAGTCAGTTGTGTTTCATATTAATGCGAAAATCCAAAGAAAAGGAAGAAAAACAATATTTAGGTGGCCCATTCATTACCATGACATGGTGGCCCATTCAGCCCCACCTATACTTTTGGAATACATTTAGGTATTTTGAATACATTGAATTTAAATAACATCAAAATACATCTTAAAATTAGTTTATAGATATGGAAAGACTAACTTATACATACGTATGCAGTGAAATAATTGGTACATGTTAGCTAGGAAATGTTTTACTAAAAAGGGAAAAAGTTACTTTTCAGTCAGATTCTTGACCATGCCACTCTAGTTTAAAAATGGCTCAGCGCAAACGAATGAAAATTGGATGAGTTTAGTAGAACAAATAGCTACATCTATTGATGGCATCAAAAAAAAAATCATGCAAATACTTTTTCATATTTTGTTAGTGGCCCATTCATCACCATGGCCCATTCATTACCACTCTCCCCTATTTCTTAAAATTAATTTTAATTTTTCATATGTTCAAAATTATTTTGAATTTTGACAAATCATAAACGTTTACTGGTATAGAAAATAAACTTTTATATGACAGTAACTATCTGTTCTTCTTCATCCCCATCAATATTACTCATATTTGTGAGACCTATTACAAGTTAAATTGAAAAAAAAAAATTAACAACTGTTCCGATTGACCGCTATCAGCGGGGTAATTCGGAACACTCCTAAATGTCTATATATATATAAATAATAACTGCTCAAAATGTTTTGTCTTTGCTTGGAATATCAAAAGCAAAGCAAGACCGAAGTTTTTACACAAAAAAACGAATTGAAAAAGAATCTTTTAACTACCTTTTTTTACAATCAAAGCTGAAAAGTGTACCGATTCACCCCATTTTACGTTATTGTTACAGAAACTTAAAATTGAGGTGAAATAATAAATTAACCAGAGCACTTTTTAAAACAGCTCACTGCTCTTGGGACATTTAATGAAACTTAAGAAAACTCTTCCAAGTTCAAGATTCTAAAGCGACTATATTTTGAAAAAAGCAACTTTTTGTTAAAATATATTTAATTGCTAAAACAAAAAATAAAGAAAATACAGTTTTTATTTTGCAACCATGAAACACTTTTCTGATCTTAATTCAAATTCATTTTTATCTATTTTGTCTTAATATCCTTGTTGCATTATTTTATTTTCGTTTTTGACAATAAAAGAGATAGTGTCGATCCAAGGTGGATAGTGTTCGAAAATTCTGGATTTTTTATTTAAAAACATCGATTTTTAGCATTGGCCTACATAGCGCACCGGCAGCCACCTTAATAAATAATGTTATTCTTCAATGCTTTAGTTATGATAGATGTGTTTTTAGTTGTGGAGAATTTTCGATTTTGAACGGTTAAAATAGAAAAAAATAATAATATATTAATAAAATTGTTCTGTTGTAAAATGGATAATATATCATTTAACTGTAAAAAGAACCATGTATTTTGAAATGTTAAAATGCACTTCTGATGTACAATTTTGACTTATGATACATTAAGTGAAGACCAAAAGAAGCAAAGTTATGCTATTTTATAACATTTTTAGCTTTGAAGGATTAACATTTGAGGTTAAATTGAGGGTGAGTTTTGATGCAAATAAGACTGAGATGCATTTTAGACAATTAAATATAAAATTATTTAGTTTTAAAATCCAGTTTTGAATTTTATTTGTTTAACACTTTGTGTCTCGATACCCGACTCCAATTGCCCTAAAAGCTTAATGGCGAAGTAAAAAGGAACTTACCAGTTTTCAATCATGAAAATGAAAAATGACTAATAACAACATTTAGCACTCAAGAGATGGGAAAACTTTCTGTGTACAAAACTCAATGGGTGGTACATTGATGTACTTGTAAAGGGTTAAACTGCTTATCCATTAATTCATATTCCTCCTTTTACAATACAACCCAGGTACTCTCCGGTGTTAAATCGCCAATTAAACGGTAATTTATTTTAAGATAAATCCTATGACTCTTGCAAGGACTTACCATGAATACCAAAAATATTTCCTTAATATCCTTCAAAACTAATAAGTTTTACTGGTGAATATTAATGTTCAATCGTGATCCTTCAAATACTATGCAAGAATACCATCGAATGATGAATGTACGACGCTTTCTTACGATAAAGCAATTCATTAAATTTGCCGATTTAGAGAAAACAAGTATGCTCTCCCACGCTAGTCTCTATGGTGGTCCTCTCTATCGTGGTAGAAAGGTTTGTGGTACTCTCTGACCCCAAAAAGTCGTGTCAGCAGCGGTGGCTGAGCCACTGGCGCAACCTTGGCTAACAGTTCAAAGGTGAAAGTGCGAGAAGTGAAGAGTAATAATGCCTCCTTGGCAATTTTTTGTTCCCACCAGTTTTTTTTTTATGTAACACTTATAAGATGACTTCCTTTGTTTTGCTTCTGCTTATTATCACCTCAAGTTATTAAAGGTTTCGGTTGTGAAAAAAAAGCCACTTCGTACTTAATTTTTAATAAAGCTTAAGGCCATAACGTGAATCCATTAACGAAGATGAGGGTCTTGCTGTTGTCATTTATTAATAAGGGGAAGGATATGCCACTTTGTTAGAAGTGAATCATTAATAGTTTCTTTTCAGTCAAAATGTTCACGGTAATATACGATTTTTTTACCCTTTTCCGCTTCATTAGATGACATAGGATTTCTCATTAACCTTTTCAGATGAGTAATATTCTCTTCAGTAGTTTTGCTGAAAAATAGAAGCCGGCGTATTTTAAACTTCAATGAATGTATTTAGATGACAAATTTTAAGGTTTTGGTTTTGTTTGAGTAATTATTTAAGTAAGTGTTTTGATGCTTATATTATTACTATTGAAAGCAAGTAACAGATATATTGTGATTGATTCTGAAACTCTGCTATGTTTCAGTCACGTGAATGATTAATTCAAAATGAAGAAAGTAACTGGATTATGAATAAAATCACTCAACTATTTGACAAATACCGAAGCACTGTTTCGATGAGTTTACTTATTTGATATCAATTCCTGATTGATAGCATGACTTTAGTCCTTCGCTAACACAATTATAGACCTTATGGTTGGGAGGAAAAAATGCGTTGAATGTTGAAAAATGATCTTAATTATTTGAGAAACATAATTTTGAAAGTATAAATACAATTTAAATTAAATATCTATGTATTATTATATAGCATCAGCTGAAACATTACTAATATATAATTCTGTTTCGACATAGAATATAGTGAGTGCAACGTTTCATGGAGATATATTTGTGGATGTTTGTTATACAATTATTTTCTCCAATTCAGTAAAAGACGATATTTTTGTAATTGCCCGCTTATAACTTTGCAATTAAAAAAAATCTTAATAAATTCTTCATTACAAGAAAAATAGGAGTTACGCGTAAATGCAAACTTCTTGAGTGAGAATTAAATAATTTATGTCAACTGCAGATTTTGTTATTCGGGTATTAAAAGTAAAATCAAGAAGACATTGAAGATTCCTCAGTGTAACGGGGCTTCTGAAAGATTCTTGTTTTAAATGAACTAGTCCTTAATGGATTTCTTTCGACGGTATTTTCTACCTTGTTGGGACTTATCAGTGTAGAATTTAGTGTGGAATAGCCATAACCGAGCTTTAGGCAGATAGCTTCTTATACCGGCTGCAGGATATATACGGTGCTGGTAGTTTGTGCATTGGATTGTGTCACACTTTCTGGTCACATCGCTCTAAAGTTTCAACGAGAAAAATTCCCTCTCAAACCGCGCTTGTGACAATTTCATTTCGTATTCTGCAGCATTAAAATGTCAATTTAATTTTTCTTCCATTAAAATTTCTATTTTTCTATTGCAATCTTTCAGAAACAAGCATTTTCGTTACATACTTTCCATAATCAGTCAATAATATTCGTAAATCAGAAGTGTTAAGAAGTGTTGTTGAATTTTTTAATATTAGAAATACATGCTGACCTTTCTTGAAATAGAATTTTTGATCTTTCTTTTTTGAAAAATTTATAAATCATAATTTTTAACAACGGATGCTTTGAAATTCCTTCTTTTATCTCGGCTCTTTATTACCTTAGAAATACAACTAACTTCTTACATTAGACCTGAACTACGTAATTTTTATTTATATTTTTCTCTCTCTACTGTTCTAGTTATGTACAGTGTCATTAAAATTATATTTGTTTAAAAAAAATCAAGGTTTCTTTTAAAATAGAAGCACATAGCTCCACGTGTGCCCCGAACTAAAATTTTTGCCAGGAGAGAAATTTTTACCCAGCCAAATAAATGCCCAATTTCGCTGAATGATAAAATACAAACATGCATACATAATACCTAATAAGATTAATTATGCATCATTGAAAACAATTGAAAAACTTAAAAAAGAAAACAATCTCAGTTTTACAATGAAGTACCCAAATTTGCCGAATGATCTTTTTTTTTTTTTGAAAGTCACAGCGACCTCCCGTGACCCCCCCATTTGCGCGCCAGCGCATAGTTCTTTGATTAATATCTCCTATATTATTTGAATTTCTAGTACGAACCTAATAATATAATTCAGTTTTAATAGCTATCCAACGTACAAAGTAATATTTTAAATGCGATTAATGATAAGTTGCGGCAGAGAAAATTTATGATCTAATTTATTAGCGCTTGTGTATAACATATAGAAGAGCTGACAGGTTTTGAGCAGAAACAGAGCTGTAGTCTAGTAACCCACGCATAAAATATGGTAAAAATTGTCATAAATATACACTTATTAAACATTCATCGGAGCGAAACGAGCTGGTTTCTCATGCCCTTTTGACATCCCAGAAGCGTCAAATATTTCACGTCATACTTTCACTGAGCAACAGCAAAACATGTGCTATGAAGAATCGAACTTGACACGATTCCTTCCCCTAATTGGCCATACTTTACGAAATCCATGCTCCAGTATGTAATGGAAGGTGAGAGCGACATTAGTTAAATTTTTGAAAGATAAAACGCGAGATATGTGGCAGTGGATGAAGCGAAAAAAATAGAGGGGGAGGGGAGTAAATTAAATGCATGTATATTTATTTATTTATTATGTCAAATAATTGTGCGACCAATAATATTCACACAGGACGGACATGTAAAACGTCAAATTATCAGGAATAGTGTACTGTATGCATCGCCTAGTGTAAACTTTGTGTAAACTTACATTAACCTAAGTTAATGTAAGTTAAGGGTTAATGTAATGTAGTTGTGTTCTAGGTTAATGTAATGTAAGCTATTAACCTACATTAACCTATTATTACGAAATCCTAGTGTAAACTTTGGTTAAGAGGTCGTCATGCAAATCGAAGAATTCTTTTTTGAAGTTCAAACTACAGTTCTCTTTTTCTGTTGCTCATTTGCAATCAGTATTAAAATTTATTCTTGTACACCAATTTCAGATCTGAAGACTATAGAACCCCTTACTTCTTTCATTACAAAATGATGTCTTGATTCTAAAATGACGTATTTCGTTTTTTTATTAAAACCTTTGATATTTGCTTTCTATTGCTCAATGAGTCTTGACCTATAAACTGGTATGCTTAATTTCTGATGGTCCCATAGCGAGCATTTTCTACTTTTCGAGCTGAAGAATTTCTGCCTCCAGCTCGGTTACTTCCTATTCCTGGCTGATGAGTGCAAACAAGCACGAAACTTCAGTCCTTAGACGGAAAAACCGAGTTGGCGGTGTATTGCATGTAATTTAAAGTAGTTCTTGAATGACATGAACCTGGCTATGCATCAAAAAATATGTGTAACGTTTGAAATAATGTTCGATAAAATAAATAAGTAATAACAGAAATTTATTTTTACATGTACTTTAAAAATAAAGATCATACATACAGTAGAAACTAATTATTTACAATTTGTTCATGTACTTCGCATACATCCCGGTAAGAATAAAAATAATCTCTTTTAATAACATGTCACTGATATATTAGTCAAATACTCATGTTAAATGGAACCAAAATAAAGATAGCTTTGAGGTATTACCTAAATTAGTTTAACTTAATTACATACATTGCGCTACTTACGTTTATAAACAAATATTTATCTGGTGCAAAATAAACGAGTAGACAAGGAAAGATTCACGGTGTTTACTTGCAAACCATAAATAATATTCCAATTTCCTTTCTATAGAAAATTTACTGTAACAGCTTCCAAAAATCGAAAGCGTCAACTTTTATTTCCTTAAAAGCACTCCTTTTTGAGCTAATTTATTACTTCTGACCCTAATAGCCATAACTAGTTTACATTCAAAGGTGAATCATAAGAGAAAAATGTCGTAGTCCATGTGTTTGTCACAATAACCGATCCGATACACTCTATGTCACCACCCTATATCTGTCTTCATATTTCTTAGCTGGTTCTTTCCTCCCTCTAAGCATTAATACTCGTTGCTTTCTTCTTTGTTGGTCGCTTTTACGTTTTTATTTTCGAGACTGCTTTGAAAAAAGAGGTCTAAATGAATTCGAGAATCATAAATTCTTGATCGGAGAATTTGTTCCCGAGCTGCATATGAAGTGAACATTCTGTTCTCATATTTCAATTTCATCAGGCGTATTTTTCATCAGAAACAAGAGAGCGGAAAATGCTTTGGTGAGGCTATGCTGCATTTTTTATTAGTAAAGTCATTTGTTAGTGCAGGTTTTAAGGCATTTGTGAAAGGTTTTTTCCGTCATTTAATATCGCATAAATTTGCAATTACTTAAGGCGCGGAAGAATAAATGATTTGTGTTTGTATCAAGCTAAGAGTATCAAGTTGAGTTCGTGTCAAGTTTTCCATTCATTTTAACTAAGAGCTGAAGTGCTATGTAAAACAGTAATTATGAAAAAGGAACCGTTTAAATGAATTATTTGTTAAGTAAAATTACGAATATTTCTGCGATTAGATGGCAAATGTTTTCTTTTTTTTTTTAATTAAGTTCCTTTTAGATTTGTCTACAAATAATTTACAACTGCATTTAATGCTGGTTTCCGAATTACAGCTGGAAAATGTAATGGTGTAAGAAAGATGGTGATTTTTTTCTAACTCATTGAATTACTATCATAAAAATTGAGAGGAGTAACTTATGACATATTGCTCTCCAACCACAGATTTCCTGAAAAATTAATATGGAAACTACTTGGTTGATGTATGCTTTAATATTTGGTAACTGTTTTTATGAAAATGATTTTGGGCATTTATCAAAATATATATACAGGGTGTCCACTCCAATCGTGGACCAATAGCTAATTTCTAAACCGTTAGAGATAAGCATATAGTTTATTTAGGAAAAAATCTCCAAATTTCGAAAAGAATTTTGGGTCTATTCAATGTTTTTCAAAAAATCGAATTTTGAAAGAGTTACGAAATTTAAATTTTTATACAGCCCCCCAGTCCTATCAATCATATTTAGTAAAACATTTTTGACACTGTAACGTTTAAAACTAAAAAAAAATCACTCTTCTACCACAAAAATTGACCGAGTTATGACGTTTTGAAAAATCAAGATTTTGAAGGATTTCGCATACGGTCCCTTAAGCGATCTCTCGATGACGTAATGAAACAATGCAAAATCTTGATTTTTCAAAACGTCATAACTCGGTCAATTTTTGTGGTAGAAGAGTGACTTTTTTTTAGTTTTAAACGTTACAGTGTCAAGAATGTTTTACTAAATATGATTGATAGGACTGGGGGGCTGTATAAAAATGTAAATTTCGTAACTCTTTCAAAATTTGATTTTTTGAAAAACTTTGAATAGACCCAAAATTTCTTTCGTAATTTGGAGATTTTCTCCCAAATAAACTATATGCTTATCTCTAACGGTTTAGAAATTAGCTATTGGTCCACGATTGGAGTGGACACCCTGTATAATGAACATGTTTTTTCTATATTCACAAATGTCTCTTCTTTGGGTTAAACGAGTTTTTGTCATAAAATCCCGTGTGTTCAAATGAAAACAAATTAACATTCAAAAACTAAACTTTCCACTAACGATGTTTTCTGACGCATCCAATACCTGCATGCTTGCTTATTTTAATGCACTCAAAAATATCAGAGTTTCATTTTTAAGAACGATGAACGTACAACTAAGTCTATAAATATTTAGGAATGTATAATCCAAATGTTACATTTTTGCTCTCCCATCACCAACATGAAGATCAATTTCCTTTTTTCATATAGATAATTTAATCCATTTTAATATAGATAAAAAAGAACCCAGGTTGACACAATGTTCATAATACTATTTAATGTGAAAATAATGGTAAGATTTCAACTAAAATTTCATTCGGTTGTGGTCGACTCACACGCATACGTCTAATATGGTTTTCTCTAATTTGTTTTAAGGGGCCGTGTATATATTGAAATAAACAACAGCCTAAAAGCCTCATCAGATTGTTTTATTTTTTAGATAAAAATGAGTTCAAAGCTCAAATTAACCTACATGCTAAATTTAAATTTTTATTGACCCACTGAGCGGATGATATTCACTAAGAGTCTCTCTCTCGTTGTGAGTGAAAACAACAAATGATGAACAGAAACATTAGAAAATTAAAAAATGTAACGAAACCCAATTGCAATTAACATACTTGCCTATGTATCAATAGTTCATATCAATCATAATTTGTAAGTGTTGCGGGGAATAATCTCCTAAGTTTTCAATAAAATTTGATTCTTAAAAATTTATTATTTTTTAAATTTTTATGACCAATTTAGTTTTTTTTAAGAAAGTACCTAGACTTATCTGAAGTTATGAATTCTGAATTTCGGGACTAAATACCACCAAACTTCAGAGACCAAGCCATTCTCATTCAATAACATTTATATTTTAGCTTAAATCTCATTCCCAGAAATAAACCCCAGATCCCAGTAGTTCTATGCGCACCCTAGTGCAGCATTCCTCTTGCTCTTCGCTACTAAATTCCAGAGGATGTGCTTAAGAAGGAATTTAAAAGCATTCCGAAGCCAAGTAAGGCCTTTTTACTCAACGCCGCGTTTTGTACAGCAGAAAAATGTCATGGATTCATCTCACGTTTACGTTCAGACATGATTCTAACCAAGTATTCGTGGAATGCGTTGAAATCTTCGACTCCATTTGCATGCTCTTTTGTATTTCGTGTTTTACTGCTCGCTTTTGGATTCTTGAAAACATTGTTTTACGTGAGTTAAAAACTATATTACTTTCCACGAGTTCGTCCTTTAAACTATTCTTGGAAGAATGCTCGTGGATGGTAATCGGATTAAAATTTAAGGAAACGGAATTGCCAGAAGACATTCAGTTAGTTGATGATGTGCAGTGTCGGATTTCATCTGGAATGGGAAGTCGAGCATCTGTTTTAAGACTTCAAATTATAAAACTAAAACTTTAACTACTTTCCCCATAACTAATAAAAAAATCTAACTGTCATAAGGGTGTACAGAACAGATTAATTAAAGGATAAAATCTAGATAGCAAATAAAAAAAAGACAAGGTTAGAAAATTATACTCAAATTGTACAACGATTACGAAAATATTCATTTCTTTTTAAATCCATCCCACAAATTGTAGTTCTTTTTCCATCTGTGTGTTTTTATTTTCAAGAATTTATTTTTTCAAGAAGACTTATTTTATTTAATTATTTATACGGAGCTTCTTTATTTTATTTAAAATATTCATAGAGGCACTATTTATTTATTAAAAGATTCATTGATTCATGGAAACAATATTTATTTATTTAAGTATTTATACCCTAATACAAAAGTATCTTAATCATATAGTATTAATAGTATAATTATAATCTATTTAAATATACAGTAGTTGATAATGTACCTGAGTGTTAGCTAATAACGCCGAATGGAGTTGCAGTGAGATGGCGCTTTCAATATCATAGTTAGGCTACATTTTGCAATGTTTTAATAATTTTTATCACATTTTTAAAAATGTAATATTTTAGTTAATTAATATGTATCTTTTACATTAAAACAGGCAATTTTCCTTGTGAAAACTAGATTGTGGAGTCCAATAAAAAAATCATTTCAAAAAGTAATGAATTGAGACCCATTAAAATTGCCAGCATGACTAAAAATGATTCTAAGCTTCACATGATTCTGTGCACCAACCTCGTAGTCGGCGCTGTCTTTTGCTGCGTGTGTGGTCCTGTAAAATTGTATTTTTGAGATTCTATGCGGTTATTATGCGCCTAAAAAAGGAATCGTAACTTGCTCTGAGTGTAAACTTGAGTCGTATCTAAAACGTATTTAATATTTCGCGCTTTAGCAAAATACCAAGCTTTACAAAACCTTATAAATTTACCTTAGAGGCTCATTAATAAACCTTCTGAATTTAGCCTTGAAAAGTATTATACAATATTAGTCTCCAACGGAAACTGCATTAACCCTGGCATGGATAAAAACCAGTATAGAGCAACAATAAAATAATTTGACCGGAAGATATTTCCTGCTAAAGCTTTGTTAGTATTACAGAAGGTAATTTATTCCATAAATTATACAGGGTGTCCACTCCAATCGTGGACCAATAGCTAATTTCTAAACCGTTAGAGATAAGCCTATAGTTTATTTAGGAAAAAATCTCCAAATTACGAAAGGAATTTTGGGTCCATTCAATGTTTTTCAAAAAATCAAATTTTGAAAGAGTTGCGAAATTTAAATTTTTATACAGCCCCCGAGTCCTATCAATCATATTTAGCAAAACATTCTTGACACTGTAACGTTTAAAACTAAAAAAAAAATCACTCTTCTACCACAAAAATTGACCGAGTTATGACGTTTTGAAAAATCAAGATTTTGAAGGATTTCGCAAACGGTCCCTTAAGTGATCTCTCGATGACGTCATAAAACAATGCAAAATCTTGATTTTTCAAAACGTCATAACTCGGTCAATTTTTGTGGTAGAAGAGTGATTTTTTTTTAGTTTTAAACGTTACAGTGTCAAGAATGTTTTGCTAAATATGATTGATAGGACTCGGGGGCTGTATAAAAATTTAAATTTCGCAACTCTTTCAAAATTTGATTTTTTGAAAAACATTGAATGGACCCAAAATTCCTTTCGTAATTTGGAGATTTTTTCCTAAATAAACTATATGCTTATCTCTAACGGTTTAGAAATTAGCTATTGGTCCACGATTGGAGTGGACACCCTGTATATCTGTATTAAAATAAAGTAATAAACTACATTTTTCACACAAAATGCGTTCCTATTTGACTAAAGTTAAATATTACGAAATGCAAGAGAGCGCGTAGGATATAGTGAGCATCATCATCAAAATGATCAAAATGACATACTAATTCATAACCTCATTTTTCAGTAATGCAATTATGTAAAACTACATTTTTAAAATAGCTGATGTATGCAAGAATAAATGAAATCGGATATTTAATGACGATTCTTTGATCATTAAAAATCAAATCAAAACAAAATACTCATTACAATTCATGGAAGATAACAAATACATAATACAGCAACTTTTTTGGTTTTCTCATTCCTGATTTCCGCAAGAAACCCTACCAGTCCTTCAGAATAATCACCTTGATGGTTTTATCGGGAATCCCATCATAATCTGACACGAGAAAAGGTGAAATGTATATCCAACTGTCAACAGCTTTCAGACTGAAATGCAATCACAAGAAGGAGATCGGGCTTCATAATGACGCAAAAACGCTACCTCTAGTCATTGTCACCCGTCAATCTGTTGCTCTTGTCAAAAAGGCCTCTGAATGATTTAGTTGATTGGACCTTTCACCTTTATTACCTTCTTGCTTCGTTTATAGAATATGATGAGCGGGAATTCAACATTTGGCAGGTTTTTTTCCCCCACCGACTGCGGATGCATTTTACAAATGTCATGTTTTGAAGCTCTATAAATACATTAATGCTGAAGAAGTTTAACGAGTAGCGGTTGGATATAAAGCGCCAATCTATACACATTATAAATTAGAAAAGATAAATCCTTTCGGAGCAAAATTAGTTTTTTTTTTTCAGTGTATTTTAACCCATTAAGTATATTTTTGAACTTAATATCTTTTGGTACGGACTTAATGGAACAAAAGCGACGTCACACATTGGCGAAAAGTAGGCAATATTTTGTAATGTTTCCGTTGCGACATTTCTATCGAGTGGGATTCTAAGAAATAAAAGACAAATAATTATCGTTCTATTGTTAAGCATACGATAAGATTTCTCAAATGATTTCCTTCTTGATATTTGGTTATTAAAATTCTACCCTCTATCTTAAAAAAAACAAGCAGTAACTTCAGTAAAACTCTAAAAGAAGAAAGGTCACAACAACAAAATATGTACATGAATTCGAAAGCAGTTATGCATTGGGATATTTGCGTAACTACATATTGCTGTATAATGCTGTAAATAAAAAAAAACTGGTTCGTTAGGTTGGATGTTAATTTTGTTTAATACTTATTTCTTAGGCAGGGATTCAAGTGAAACACCATTGCAATCGCTTCGAATTGCAATCGCTACTGGAAGTGAATTACATTATCATCAAGTTAACTTGGCACTGACGTCACTACGGGTGGAGCCAATAAGAGCTCACAAGCAGTCAGTGATCTCCTCTTATTCGCCAAGTAGGCTGTGACGTTTTATCTAGCTCGTTTTTCATAGGAAAACGTCACGCAAACGTCACGCTGACGTCACGATGTTTTTATCAAGAAACGTTCTAATGTAAATCATTTCCAGTAGCGATTGTAATTTGCGATCGCCTGTTTCACTTGAATTCCTGCCTTAGTCTCTGTCTTAGTTTTTGAAAAATAAGCCTGCGTCTCCATTAGACATGGTTGTATATTTACAGATAAACCTATGCAATCAGACTTTTTTATCCCTAGTTAGGAGCCTTATTATTTATATTGCTTAGTTTAAAACTAATTGTATTTTTTCTCCTGGTAATTTTAGGGGCATTGTCTCCACTCGTGTTAAAGACCCGACAAACATTTCATTTCGTTTAAATAAAAACTGTCTTCATTCTATCAAACTACTTCAACTCTACCGCTGTGTGACATTGTGCTGGCATTTAAGATAACAACTTCTTTACCTCCTGGTTTGTCAATGAAGCATCTACAATTCAAGGATTCGAACGTAGAGCTGTTTGATTCCGAGAACGTGCGCTACTGTGGGCTAAGTCAGATAAAAAAAAAAAAACCAATGCTTAAACGCAAAAAATATTTAATATAAGTTTAACGTTTTTTATACCATAAGTTAAACATATTTGTACCACTATAGTACTTTTAAGAAATAATGAACCCTACACACCAACAGCATCTGTCATGGAAAATAATGCCACATAGATGTTGTCCGCAACATATATATTTTCTACTTAAGGAACAATTAAATGATCGAGCTCAATTGTGCCAAAATACTTAGCTTTGTAATGAAGATAGATCTCGTCCCTTAAACCACTTGTTTTGAGGTCACTTCTAATTATCATGTCTGCTCCAGGACTAGACTAAAACGCTTCAAACCCGGAAACCAACTGGACTCCAGCAATATCTCATAACACATAACTTTCCTTCTTCAGATACGCGATGAGTATTATAAATTAAGTACATATACAAAGTAAATAATAGAAACTACTTAATCCGATGCACATCAACATCAGCTTATGGATCGATGCTTATTTGTATCCTTAAGGAATAATAACAGACTTTGAAGTAAATAGTTGTGCTTGATGTGAGTTATGGGGAATGGAATTAATACGATTTTGCGTACTGCGATTGTAACGCTTTAGTGGTATCAGAAGGGAAAGCCACAGACATCGTGGATCACGGTCCTTGGAGTAAAGTACTGTCTTCATGAATATGAAGAGAGCTCGTTTGGCAAGAGCAAAGTTCAGCGCATAGTGACATCTGTTATTTAACCTCGGTATTTAATGAAGAGTAATGATATTCGAGGAGCTAGGCTTAATTCGCGTCAATCTGTTGTTATAATAAATATGAGGAGTCTTGATTTAAATGAGAGCTAGACAAGCATTCTCGCAGCAGCAAATGCTTTGCGTGTCAACCTTTTGGTCACGTAATCATCGGAGTTATTTAAACACGCAGATGGGGCCCCCTAGGCACAGCCATAGAGGTTATGAGCCAAGAAGCCCCGGACTATAAGTATTTGATTCTTTCTTTTTATTTTTGTCTCTTTTTTTTCTTGTTTTTCGATTCCGTGGAGTGGTGCACAGCAGCGAGACTCAGTGTTATCAGATGCTGGCGTCACGTCGTTTTGTTGGAGTTTTGAGTGGAAGCACGTTGCGATGGGGTTCATAGTTCAGAGGCTGGAGGCACGCTCGCTGATAATAGAGCTGCTTTGGGCACGAAGGACGTAAGCATGGGCCAGTTATGTGGCCAGTCCTGATCGATAAGGTCAGGGCTACTTCTGCGCCGGACTTGGACATTGCCTCGCGGGAAATCATCGATTCCGAGCAATTAATTCCTCTTTCGGATCATGTTAACAGCTCTTGCGCTAAAATGCCCCCAAAGGAAGTGTTATAATCACCTATCAAAACAATGAGATATAATTCGGGATCATCAATGTTTTTTAAGTACCCTGACGCATGTCCTGCAGACATTTTTCAATGATGGATAAGTAATAACCGCCGAAGTCATCGGCCGTTTCCTTATAGTTTCGCTGGGTAAAAAATGTTCTTTCAACGCTATTTAAAGTTATTATTATACACGTTAATGTCTGTTATTGTCGCATGGAAAAATGCATGTTTGTTCCTACTTCGTGCGGCATGTAAACAGCTTTTAAGTGTTATTTAATTGAAATAATTTCCTATGATTCAGTGTTTGAGTTAAATGCTCGCGAAAATTAACCGTGTAAACCTTATTATAGTAAAAGACTATAAAGTTTTTATTGAAATGATATAAACAAAATTTAACAGATGTATCTGCGCCGTTTGCTTTCCTTGAAGTATGAAAAAAAATATAGTATTGTATTTTATCTATTAGAACTTGCAGTATATTGTACTTACATGCATGTTAGTCAAGTATGGAATAAATGATATTTGAAAAAAAAATTCTACGAATCAAAATTATAAATTTAAATAATGCATACTTTGAACATAAACTACATTTGCAGAAGATAAACTCTATTGAAGGTTTGTTACAAGTACTAATACTTTTAAGAACATAAAAGAAACTTCGAACATGCTATGAGTTGACACGAAATAATTTCCTCAGTGTCTCTTAGAAAATAATAATATCCTTAAGGTTGTATATGACGATGTAAAAATAGTTATATTTTCATATTTCCTTTATTTGTTACCAAAAACTATTGCATCATTTAACAGAAGTTAAAAAAATATTTTATTATAAATACTGGAAAGTTATAAATATCAGATCTTTACATTTTTGACAGATGTTACAAGTTTGCTTGATACAGTAGAACCTCACTAACACGGATTAAAAGGAGACCCAGGTCGTCCGAAGTAATGAAAATCCGGGAATAACAAAATAACCTATGAATTAAGCCAATGTACAGGAACTACTGTACACTAAAAACTAGTTTGAGTACAAGAGAAGAAAATATAAAACTGCATAAAAGAAAAATACTTTACAAAAATACAAAATATGGCCTACAAAAATACATTACCCTAACTCGTATTTGGGTGATTTTCTCAACACGTTAACTTTTGCCAATGCCAAGTAGGAAAAATTCAACTTGTAATTAATTAATAATTGTTAATATTTGTTTAAAGACAACTCATTTAAGATCACAAATCAGTGCTCAGCAACGAAAAAAAATTAAAAATAAAATTTTAATGATAGTTTTAACTTTAAGTTTAATGTAAAAAGTGTAATTATCATCTCCCGGCTTAAACACTTGCCTAACTCAAGAAATATTTTTAAAACTTTATTCAATTGATAAATAATGACATAGAAAACAAAATACACCATTTAGAATATTGCTCCATATATTTTTTTTACATTATTTACAAACAAAACAGATTAAATCTAATTTTTTAAAGAAATATTAGTATTTTTCGTTGGAATTTTAAACTTTTACAATACCAACTTTTTTTTACTGCAAAGAGTTACAAGTTTCTTTATTTTTTTATTTGTCTGTTTTACATTTATTTTTATTTAGTCTATAAAATATTAACTGTAGGCGGACTCGAAACATAATGAGTACAAGAAAGATCGGTTTCGCAAGAAACGCAAGTTAGCATGCGTAAACCTAACACTGATTTGCTATTTTCATTCCAAACCAACTGATGAAGCTTCATGATATTTGGAATTGACTTCAGTTTTTTTGGTAGCAGGGTTTCAGCTCGCTTTATCTCAGTCTCTGTGACGGTGAAGAGCCTTACTTTTAATGCTTAACGCAATTTAACAGAAAAGTAAACATAATTAAAAAATAGAACAAATAATTATTATTATATAAGTATTTTAAGTCATAAGTTAGCTAAAATAATAATGAATTTGTTCTAAATTATTCTTAGAATAAAAAAAGAAAACAGAATTATATAATAACTAACAAGGAGAATTTTAATTAAGATTTTAAAAATTTACTTTTGAAAAATATTTTCCTTTAATGATGATCTGTTCGTAGATAAAAACTATTTTGGAGTTCAAAATATTCTAAACTACTTTTTTCATCTCCATTATATCATTTGAACTTTACCTAAAGAAAATAATAATTTAACAACTAACAGTTTGAAAAAAAAAAATAAACAAAATCCAAATATAAAAAATAAAATTTCTAATTTATACTTGAATTGTTAACCATAACTAAACAAAAATGTAAATGTTACAGACTGTTCCTAGAATAGAAGAGACAAACAAAATTGTGTAGAAAACTTACCATGAAAAATTTCGTGGAAATAAAATACAATTAACGTTTGGATTTATTTTCAAATGCTTAATTTTGTTCTATTCAGTGAGAGAAAAACACTTTGAAACACAAAATATTCTAAACTACTTTTAAAATATTGATTAGAATAGTTAAATTTATAAAATTTTATTCTTATAAGTTTTAAAATTTAGATGTAACTAATTAAACAACTAATAACTTCCAAACAACTAAATATCATTCTATCTAAATTATTATGAATTTTAAAGATTGAACAATGTGCCTAACTTATTTCCATTTGAAATTTGCTAAAAGTATTAAAAAAATAACACAACAAGATAAATAACGTGCATTAAAATTTTTAAAATCCATTAAAAAGTCACTCTCCCGAAACCACTTCGTAAGTGGGGACGGAAATGACAGGGACGGAAATGACAAAACAGTGGGTTTTCGAAAACAGTGTGAAAAGTTTTTCATATCTTTAATTTAACTGTTGATACCTTAAAAGTGTTCGTAAGAACACATTCGGCAGTGGAATTTTTTTTAATTTTATTTAAATTTTGTAGAAGATAACCAGGGGGACGGAAATGACATTGAATAAAGTCGCGCATAGAATTTTTTAGATAAAACAAGCCTCACACACCCTAAAAGATGTGTAAACTTCATTTAAAGCGTATTTTTCTGCTGAGAAGAATGTTCTTAAACATTTTGAGCTATTTTATTGCCAACTAGCGTCATTTATAGGATTTTATTGAAGGTTTTTCTACTTGGGAGAACTTTTTTTCAAAACCTGGGGACACGTATAAGTTGAGCTCTCTATCAAAATATGTAAATATGATAAGGAATGCTTACATGGCACATTGAAGTACACACTTGTACTGTATCATAATGCATATGTATTAATTTTTAAAAATATTTCTTCATATAGTAATTTTTTTTTTTAAGTTGACAAATGTGCGTGGGGACAGGGGACGGAAATGACATTTTGCCTATATATTATTTTTTTAAATATATAATTTAAGTGCAAAATAGTGCCAATGCACGTTGTCATTACTCTTTGTGAGCATCTTGAATAGAACATAGCATTAGATAATGAAAATAGGTGTTTAATTGGAAGATATGGATGAAGGACACAAAAGTTAACGAATTGAGAAAATAACCCATTTATTTATACAGTAAGCACATCCTAAGTGGCTTTTCAGATTAAGTAAGTCCGGTTTGATAGGATCCGGTTTAATGAAGGTTGACTGCAAATGGAAAATACTATATTAACGTTGGTATTTTATGTAATGAATGCTTTGTTTTTGGTGTTATTTAATATCTAAATAAGTCCAAACACCAATGAAATTTTTTCGATAAAATGGAAAAAACCCAATCAAGTTAGTTTAAATCATAAGTATATGTGAAAATCTTTAAAAAACAAACAGCAACGGCGTGGAGAGGTTATTAGTATTAATGCAGTAAGTCACATCTTTTTTAAGTTCAGTTTCATTTCACGCAACATTTTAAATGAACTTTAGTGTAGAGCAAAATATCGGAAATAGTCTAAAATCAAGGTCATCTGCAAAGAAAACGCCCATATTTCCAGTCCTTCAGGAAAAAACATGCTCAACTTTTTGCCAAAAAAAAAATGGGTAATTATTTATCAATTCATTTTAAATTCTATGTGCTATTAGCGATAAAATAATCAATATGTTTCCCTTGAGACACACCAGCTTTATTGAGAAAGTAAAAAAATATATTTACTACTTAGAAAATGTAACAATCCCGTGATGAAAATAGCTCGGTAAAGTGTTACAAGGTTAAAACGGAGTTAGATTTCAAAACACTCGACACATTTATTTAAAAGCAAATATTAAAAAAATATATCAGCTCGATTAATTTGTCATATTTCAAATACGTAATAAAAGCCAGGTTGGAAACATTTTAAATTATTTTCCTTAAAGACTCAACTATATTGTTTGGTTAAAAGTCATACATTTCACAATTATTCTCACTAGAGCATTTTTAATGTAAAACATAGTAATATCGATATTTATGGCATTGTAAAACTGATTAGAAAGTCTATACTTTGCACTTATTTTCTTATCTTTGCTTCATATAGTGAAGCAACTTGTGTTTATTTTGAGATTCAATATAGAATCTATTATAATCACAACCGAAAATATTAATCGAATCCAAAATGTAGTTTATGCGAGAGATCGTTTACTTTTTTTTACCTATACTGTTTAGCTAAGCCCAAAAGTGGTATGTGTAGTCGAGCTCAAACTGAGATAAAACTCTTTAAAGTTTGGCACCACCATGTATTTGATTCAGCTGAAACTTTTGAAGATTTTTTTAAAAAATAATTCCCCGTTCTCAAATGACCATATAATTTTGTATTTCGGTAAAATACGTCACAAAGAGCCACCTGGTGGCGATAACTCAGTTTTGTCAAAAAGTGCAGATACGACTTTTGTGCCTAGCACGGCAGTAAAGCTCACTTCGACATTAACAGGGTGTCCTCTCCAATCGTGGACCAATAGCTAATTTCTAAACCGTTAGAGATAAGCATATAGTTTATTTAGGAAAAAATCTCCAAATTAGGAAAAGTCAAGATTTTGCATTGTTTCATGACGTCATCGAGGGAGCGATCTCTCGATGACGTCATGAAACAATGCAAAATCTTGATTTTTCAAAACGTCATAACTCGGTCAATTTTTGTGGTAGAAGAGTGATTTTTTTTTAGTTTTAAACGTTACAGTGTCAAGAATATTTTACTAAATATGATTGATAGGACTGGGGGGCTGTATAAAAATTTAAATTTTGTAACTGTTTCAAAATTTGATTTTTTGAAAAACATTGAATAGACCCAAAATTCCTTTCGTAATTTGGAGATTTTTTTCCTAAATAAACTATAGGCTTATCTCTAACGGTTTAGAAATAAGCTATTGGTCCAATATTGGAGTGGACACCCTGTATGTTAGTAGTGAAATTTTTTTGACCTCCCACTGATACCCCAGTATTGGTGATAAATAAAATGGGGAAGTATTAAAGAGAGTTATAATAAGTTTAATCATTCAATAATAATGATAACTTACCACACAGGTTATATTATAATTTTGCTCCAATTGGCAGAATTTATGCTTACGAAACAACTTATTGAGGTAATTTGTAACTTACTATTTATACTTTGCATTAATAAAAAGCATGAGGTGTGATGAAATTGTATTTTATTAACGAAGCTTTTAACAAGATTCCTGAGGTTGATTTCTCAAAACAACATATTAGATGAAAGGCTCATTCTTTGTTGAGATTAAATGAATGTTTCTCTTTCTAAAATATTCAAGAGGGTTTTTTTTACTGTAGTGATTAAGAATATTAAAATCTCATTGCAGGCCAGCTTAGTCAGAAAACAGCTAGTCTCCACAAAAGACCATAAGCCAGATCGTTTATTCGTGCATTCTTGAGAAATTTTTTCACCACGAGCAAAATTTAAACTTTCCCTGAGATTTTCTCTGTGAAATAGTAGAAAATTCTTCTACTAATTCCATGTCTTTAAATATAAGAATTTAAGAATGTTGCTGATGTTTAAAATTTATACCCAAATAAAAATCAATCGCTTAATAAAAATCAATTATATCAGATTAACTTGCAATTCATTATTCAGACTAAGCGTTTACTATGGATTTCTAATGAGAGAAATATTCTGAACACAATTTTTCGTATGTCACTTTAATTCTTTAGCAGAAAAAATCTATTTGCCAAGAGGCAGCAAAATATTTTTCACATTCAAGTGACTAAAAGAGTAGGGACTTGACTTATCTTAAGTCAAAGGAAGCAAATCAACTAGAAAGTCCATAGATAAATTAGAAGACACTTTTGTCATGATAATAGCTATAATTCTCTACCCCCTACAAGTATACAAGTATCGTTGACTACTTCTCACTATTGTTTTCAATATTTATTTATTAATTTAGTTTCTTTTTTATTTGAAAACAAAAAGATGTTTTTACTTTAAATATTTGCAGGATTTATGTTTTAATTTCTTGTTCGAACTTGTCAATTTGTTTAAAAAAATCGTGTAATTTTTTAATGTCCAGAGATATTAAAATTTTTCCCAAAACTGTTACAAGCCATTTTCAATAATTTATTCGCAGAAAATTATTTTTTAGTCATTTCGTTTTCTTTCTTTTCTTTTTCTGCCCTAGTTTTCTTTTTTTACACATGAGTTGTATTAAAAGCATTAACATTTTTACATTGATTGCATTCAGATAATTTAATTTATATGCTGTAGTAATTATAATTGTTGTTGTTGTCATTTTGGAAAGGTAATCAAAAAGTCTGTGATGGAAACCAATATGGGAAAGAGGCGTACATAAATATTTTGCTTAACATATACAAGCATATACAAATTACGTTGATTGCTGAATAAATAAATGTTCTAGCCCAAGTTAAGAACTTTTAAATATAAAGTTTTCTCGCAAGAAGCAAGCTGCGAAACAGATTAACTTAAATACAAATGATTTTGAGGAAATAATAAATTTAATACAAATTATTATTGGGAAGAAATAACTTTTTTCAATACAAATGATTGTTAGGTAATAATTAACGTTAATATAAATGATTATTGTCGAGTAAGTTTTTTTTTTAATTCTTAATATCTGGTATTATTATTTCTTTTTGGGACAACGATTAAAAATTAAAAAAATATATTTCTTATGGACAAAACTGTTTGAAATTCAATACAATTTCTCAAAAATTACTTGCTAATGTAAATCATTATATAAAATTAATATTACTATTTATAGTTTTATACATATTAGGACTTTAAAATGTGTTGGCAAGAGTTAATTTTGTAGCTCAGTTCTATATTTTGTTTTAAACTCTTAAACGTTTCTTTATTGAAAACTAGTGCTCGAAATAAAACTTTTCACATTGAAAAACATTAGAACTAGTTAAAGTCGCTGAACTTTAAACTAACGATGTATAAAAATGACAGAATGAAAGTTCTATAGTTTTTACGATAATTAATATTTTTATTTTTACACAAGACGCGTATTTTGTTTTGACGTATTTGTTTTTACATTTAAAAAGCAATAAATTTGCAATAATTTGGAGACTAAGCAAACTTATAAATCTAGCAATTGTCTCCATCATAGGCTTGTTTAGATCCAGACAAACATTGCTGTGAAAAGCTTCCATTCAAACACCTTACACTGTCACAATACCCAATAACTAGTAGATGTTTTCTCCCCTTTACAACCCATTATCATATCCGAACACATAGTTCATTTACTTAGCACCTTTTCTAGCAGTTTCTCATAATATTTCTTTCAAACAATGTGTTCGAATAAGCTAAGAACCCGTAGGTGTATCGTAAGTACCCGTTTTTTTCTCTAGTTGACTTTGAAGTTCTAAAATTAAACATCCTACTGAGCGGGTAATATTTTGTATTCTCTCAGCAGGCGATCATTGAAGTAATCCTCGGCTTATTAAAGGAAATGTTCTGTTGACAGGCGAACAAGAATCCCTGAAGTGCAGAATATGTGCTTAAAAGATTTAATCTGATAAGCTAATTTTGATATGATATATTTATGTCTGCAACATTCTTAACAAAATCTCGTGGTTCTACATTAAGATAGGCGAACACCCTAAATATTTTTCCTGCCATGTTTACACATCTTTCTAAAACCTAAACTGATTATTTAATGTGACATAAATAACACTTTTTGACAATTTGTTTTAAAAAATTGTTTTTGTTTCTTTTCAGCATAAAGTCACTTTTTTCTTAAAAAACCTGCAGTTTTCTCACCACTTCCAGTATTTTTACTTTTCACATTAAGAAAAAAATGTGTTTATTTATTCGTTAGGTACCACAGAAGGCAAGTGACCCTTCAAAATCGGAAATAATTAACTAAAAACTTACTTTTCAGTTGAATGTTTGAAATTTATCAACAGAAAACGCGAATTTCGTCACTTAACTTTAGTACATCATTGTTTAAAACCCGCTTATTGCATTTACACTAACTTTTAGAGCATTATATCACAGCAATATAACCAACAACCAATTTTTCCAAGTTTAAAATGTATAAAATAAAATGTTCTTTCTAAAGCTGTTTGTGTAAATGAAAACTTCAAAAACGTGGTTTTGAGAAAACTAAGAAAGAAGAAAAAGAATTTCAATTACAAGTAGTGCATTTGTATTTGTTAAATTTCTTCTAGTTTTTGAGTAAACCATCGATTTCAAAATCGTTTTCGGATTTAGAATGAAGTATATTGGGACTCTAAATGTCCCAAATCTCAAAGTAGATTTTTCTTTTTTATTAGGGTGTTGCAGTTTTTACGCGGTCCTTATGCTTCTAAGAAAGCAATAATGAATTGAATAGTGATAATATCATACTTTCTCTAAGAAAGAAATAATTTAAAAATAGTTAGATTCACACACACACATAATGAAAGCACAAATTGTTCAATAATTACAGAAAGGAAAAGTTGTCTCAATGCTATTCTAGAGTATCTTCATCAATGTAGAAAAGCTCAACACAAAAAAAGCTTACAAAGTTATAAGTGAACTGGAAAACAACATAAAAAAACAGTATATGGGTAATAATAAAAATATTTCTATTTATTTTATCTTTTTCTCAGCACTTTTGGTAAAAATAACTGCAATAAAAACTCCTTTATTAAAGTTGCGTTCAAAGACAATTTTTCACCCTTGTCGTTGCTTGTTCAATGTTTTCTTACTGATGAAAATACTCCCATGAAAAATTGAAATTACTGTTTGTCGTAAATATTTGAGTATTAATACGGTGATATACGGTGATACTTTTAATGTACAATAATCTGTAAAAAAAAGGAACAACTTGAAAATATATTTCTCAGTTTCTATGAAAAGTTCAGTCTAACAGAATGAAAGCATGTTCTCTAAAAGTCATGGTGCAGCTGAGTTGTTAGAATAATGGTACAGTCCTGAAAAAGAAAAAAAAACATTTTTATTTGAATATTATTTACAGAGGAGACAAATTAAATGTGTTACGTAATCAGAAGTTGTCTACGATATTAAATACAAATAAAATTTTATGAAGAAGTCATCTTCAAATCAAGTTAGAGCATCAATTTTAAATTTCAAATAGGATCCCCGTTGATTTCTGCGGGCTTTTAAGCATCGTTAACAGTATCAGTTTTAGCTCGAGAAAACACTCAGCCATTGTTTCGCATCTATATTGAGCAAAAGCAATCTTGTAATGCTAAAATGGTTTTGATACTTTTAAGAATAACATTTGACCTAGCATGCTTACGGCTGTTGGTTTTGTCTGAAATACAAACTATTCTAATTATTAAAAACATTTTGTGATATTAAAAATAGGGATGCACCGATTAATCGGCGCTGACGATTAATCGGCCACAATCAACCACCTTGCCGATTGTTAATAATCGGTAAAGTTTTACCGATTAATCGGCCACAAGCAACCACCTTGCCGATTGTTAATAATCGGTAAAGTTTTACCGATTAATCGGCGACAAAAATGTTTTAATGTAATTTTTTAAAGAAGACTTTCACCAAGAAACTACGATGAATAGCTTTATTAACAGTAAATAAATGTAATTTTCTACAATCCCTACTGTATCATGCAGTATGAAAGTGTACAGAGTTAAAAGACACAAAGCAAATCGTTCATTCAATGCGTAAAACTGAATGGATTATTAAAAAGTAACTTTCTTTAAAATTCTTTGAACTTTTAAATTGGAATGCAAAAACATGGATTCATTTCAATTATAATCCGTCAAATTTTTCTGATCAATCGGCGGAAAAAATGTTTTGAATAAAATTACTTCAAGGATGCTTAAACAAGAAACTACGATGGATAAATTTACAAACAATAAATAAATATTTTTCAGACAGACAATATTCATACAGACAACTCTGCAACATTTTCATTTACATACACTTTTCTCATAAGCGTAATACTTTTAGACAACCTCAAATTTTCCAAGAATAAAAGTCTTTCATTAAATGTCTACTTATAATTGAAAAATAAATTGCAATTAAGAGCACTCCTAAATCCCCTAGTGCCGCACCCCCTTTTTTAATTTTAATATTCATTTCTAGTGTGTTAATCCAATTTTATTGACAATAATATAAAATTGGTTCTAAGAAATTTTTATAAAATTTAGAAATTATTTTGAGAAAATTGGAAAAAAGGAAAAAAAAATCTTCTCTCAGAAATGAATAAGTAACTACGTATTTTTAAAATCGGTATTGTAAAAAACAGACGAAAAAACAGTGATGGTGAAATTAGAAACATTGAAAATAATCATCCTGATCATTCATCGGCTCTGCCGATTAATCGGCCGATTATCATTAGCCGATTAATCGGTAATCGGTAATCGGCCAATTTGCTTATCGGTTTATCCCTAATTAAAAATATTCATTTAATTTTTGTTACAAGTAATGAAATAAAAGTTTTTTTTATTGTCTAAAACAAAAACATACAATTATTAAAAAAAATCAGGGGAGGTTTTGAATTAATAACCAAAACTTCAGTAAAATTAATTTTTTATGCCCAAAACAAATTTTTTTGACGTAATTCATAACTCACATATTGCAATGAACAGCATATGTTTTTTTTTCTTCAAAACAATTTTGTCGAAAATAGAGAAGTCTATTCAAAAGTTTTAATGTCCAATTTAAGAGCCCTCTTCCCCATTTAAAAATGTATTCCTACTCTCCAAACGAAAACTTCAATCTATGTCGATTCAGTTGTTGATTTTATTTTTTGATGATCGACTAATTAGAATTGAAGCAGAGTTATTTACCGACTCAACTTTTTTAAAGTTTAAGTTTGACCTTAAATTTGTACAACACTAAATAATTTTACATCTAACAATTAACCAACCAATTCCCACAGAATCTCTTGTTGTGAATAAGTCCAATTTCAATCATAGTACCAATTCGATAGATCAGTTATATTAAGAATCTTCGCTAGCGTTAGTTAGCTTTGCATGAAATAATCTACACAAAAGCAAGCTTCACGCAATCATTTCCGTTCAATGTAGCCGAAGTGGGTGGAAAATTCACAAGATTCAAAGATCTCGCACCGGAAACTGATTATTCCGAATATTTGTTGATGACATTGGTAGTCTCAAGGATTTTACATTTAAAATCAGTGTAATTGAAAAGAGACACATTTTTCGGAGCTCATCCTTAAAAATAAAGTTAGATTTGTCCAAGTTGCACTATTTTCGACCAGTACTATATTCAACAACTAGTTGCTAAACTTTTTATTGTTTTAAGTCCTAACCTGGATACACTATAAAACAATTTCATCCAAAAATAAACCAAAATGTGAACATTTTTGCAAAACCACTTATTATGCCGTGGTCCACTTTCAATCGGAGTTCTGGTTCAATAAAAGTAATATTAAGAAGCCTCATTAATCAGTCGTAATTGGCTTTGCGTGAAATCCTCTGCACAAATGCGAGCTTCACCAATGCAGCAGAAGTGGGTGGGAATTTCACACGTGGCAAGAATGAGGCAAAGATTAAAAGATCTCACGTGCGGAAATGATTCTTTAGAATATTCGTTGATGACTTCAGTGGTCCCAGTATTCTTACATTTAAAATCAGTTTAACAAATCTATATCAGTAAAAGAAATCTTTTTGGGGGTTTATCCTTAAAAAAAGATTTCTTAAATGTACAATGTTTTTGACCAGTACTGTACTCATCAACTGAGTTGCTAAACTTTTTACAGTTTTAAGTGCCAGCCCTTGATGCAACGTAAAACAATTTTACATTCAACAACATACAAAAAGGTAAAAATTCTTGCAAACTCACTTACTGTTCCGTGGTCCACTTTCAAGCAGAGTTCTAATTCAATAAAGGACATATTAAGGAGCCTCATTAGTCAGTGGTAATTGGCTTTGCGTGAAATCCTCTGCTCAAACGCGAGCTTTACCCAATCATTACCGTTTAATGTAGCCAAAGTGGGTGGGAAATTCACACATGGCAAGCATGAGGCGAAGATTAAAAGATCTCGCACGCGAAAATGATTCTTCAGAATATTCGTGGATGACCTCAGTGGTCCCAGAAAACATGTCCGAAGGAACACCCATACATCACGCTGATGTTATTTGCGGTGGTCCTCGTATTTTGCTTCCGATTTTCAAGAACCTGTTCTTATTGAACAATTTCGATTTTTTTTTTACTCAGAAGTCTAATGACGCAATAAAGTATCTTTAATGTGTAACAGTGTGTGTAATATATGACGTCCACGAAATTATCTTTGTTACAATACGAGTGTTTTTTTTTCCCTCTTATAGTTATTGAGAATGACCTTCGAATGCGGTGTTATTTCAATTGGGAACATAGAATTTCTAGAAACATTCAACATGGCTGCAAAATTTATTCATTTTTAGGAAATTATTTGTAGTACTTACAATTTAATGAATGGAAATTGCAGTTTATTCTAGTTGGTTAAAAACAATTAGAGCAGACTGCCAAAAGTTTTGAGGTTCCGCTCAACTCGAGGTGCTTTATTTACGCTTTGAAATATTTTTTAGTAGTTAAAAGATGATTTTCATTAAAATCTGAAAAAATAAATCTTTTGCTACTGTAAAACTTATTAAGTATACGGACAGTAAATAATAATTAAAAAAATACATTGGGAGAGAGAGGTGGTTGTAACAACATTACGTACATGGTGCGTAAATGGATCATCGAATACAAGTAATGGATTATAAGATGCCTTGAAAATAACTTCATGCACAAAATTAATTTGCTACAAACCATGTAAACATTCTTATTTAATATCCGATTGCATTAAGCAAAAAAGGAGGTGCGCAACTTGACGTCTCATGAGCTGCACATACGAAATTTAAAGCTTCTACAGCTCACGTGTTTATAATATGCATGGTACGTGCATACGCACGAACGTATACAGATGTCATGGAAAAACTAGTTGAACTGAATTCGTGCATAGTCAAAATGCATGTTTTTGTTACTTATAAACTTTGGCACATAAATACGTTCAGACGTCGTAAGACACAGAAGTCAAAACTCCATAGGGTCATTATACAAAAAACCTACGTTTTTGAAGTTGGAATTTTCAAAAAAAAAAAAAATTCTTCAATTTTCTTTTAAATGACTTAATAGTGTTCCTATTAAGCATTTATTTACTCTTATATAGTTGGTCACATACTTTATTGATTATATTGTCATTTTTTTGTAGTTAAAATTTTGAACCTGAACGGAGGATACACGCATGTTACGGAGAATACATTTTTATGAAGTCATTTTATAATTTTAGCTTTTTATAAATGCGTACATTGAACTTTCATAGGTTAAATTAATTACATTAATTGTTCATTACAAATGACTTATTGTACAATATAACAAAGCAAAGACAGATTTTTTTCAATAATTGACAATTTTTATTTTAAATTAAACATATTTAAACTTTATCTGAACCCATACTGTTACTTTTTTTTTTTTGTTCATTGTTGGTTGCTGTAGAACTTTAATAATATCTCTAAGATATATTTTTGATGTTATCTTTTTTAGGGAAAACAAAAGTGTCCTTGGAGCATTTTCGCATTAACTTTACATTATACTCATCAGGACACTCTTGTGATAGTATGCAAGCCACAAAAAATTTGAAGCTTCTCTTTCCAGCAAGTTTAACTATCACGAAATCATTTTGTCTAACGTTTGCAGTGTTTACATTATTTATATTTTCTTCGTCTTCAACATCTGCAGTTGGATTTGAATTGGTGCCTGGACCTGAATTTTTGAACTTGTTTTTCAAATTATCTGGAAAAATATCTAAGGAAAATTTTCAGTTTTTGTTCAGGTATAAGGTTTTAATTCTCTTAAGGTTTTTCTGGTCATTTCAGCTAATTTCATTTCAAGGCAGGTTATTTTATTTTTGAGTTCCGTACGATTTTTTTTTCTCTTTTTCGGTCCATTACTCTTTCTCTCATCTTCTGATTATTTTGTATTGTTTGTTTCTTCATTAGAATTCTGTACATTTAAACTCTTATCTTCCGATTATTTTGTGTTGTTTATTTCTTCATTAGAATTCTGTACATTTAGACTTAATGCTTGATTTTGTAAATGTTCTTGCAATAGCTTTCTCTGTTTCATTTTTGCGCGATATGTCTTCTCCACTGTTTTTGTAATGCTCTTCTCTTTCGTGCTGTCATTTTACTAGTAGCTGTCTATATTTTATTTTCATTTACAAGCTTTTTCCATCTGGCTGTTTCTTTTTGTTTCATTTCATCATACTTTCGAGGATTTTGTTTAATTCTATCTCTGTATTTTCTCATTCTTTCTTTTGCACTTTCGATTACTTTCTTTTCCCTAGCCATTACGCTAGAGAGTGGAAAAAACTGAATACATGCATTGAATATTCGAATTCCCTTTGTTATTTATTTTCTTACTAGCGGTACCCGCACGGCTTTGCCCGTGGTATAAAATTAAAAGTTCATTTGTAAAAAAATGATACAGCAGAAAAAATACTCTATTTTAGTTATAATTCAACTATAATTCCTTCAAAGTATGATATAAAAATTTGGTATGGACGCTACACTACTTTCTTTTACGTGTAAATTTCTTAGTAGATGCCTTAAGTGCTAAAATAGTGCTTGGAGTGAGCAAGATAAAAATTCAAACATTTGCATCCCTAGTTTGCCACGAAGCAATGCAAAAAAATGTTTTATAATGATTAATCTCCTAAATATCGCCGATTTTAACATAATTCAGTAGATTTTTCGCAAAATATCGCCAATAGCGCCAAATTGAACCCAAAAAAAAAAAATTTTTTTTTTCGCTAAATTTATTGCCAACTTGGCGATATGTCGCCAAATTGGCGTCAAACACTTGGTGACCAAAAGCTTGGCGAGATATCGCCAAGTGGTCGCGCCAATTCATATCACTTTGGTCTGCATTGAAAGCACTGATTACCCCATAAAAGGGGTAAATCACCCCCTTGGGGACATTCGAATGCAACCCCAAAGATACGTGCACAAAAATAAGCCAAAAGAAAAAATAAGAAATTTGTTGCTCACAGAAACCAACAGAAATCTTACCAAAGTTTAAAAGAAGAAGAAAGTTTTCTTTCCTAACTTCAAAAACAAAATAATACATTTTCCGAAATGACATACTTTAGAAAGAACGTTGCAATATCGCAATAAGATAGAAGTAAATATACTGAAATAGAATTGAATGCCAAATTGTAAAAAAGTCGCCAAAAAATTAATTTTTAATATTGTCTTTCATTAATTATTAAATGCAATTATTGCTGCAAATTACAGTCCAACAATCAAAAGTATATTTGGAGCAATTTTTTCTTTTAAACTCAACTGATCCTAAAAATTTTAAGTATTAGTCATAGAAATTTCGTGCATTATTCTTCATAATGATAATAAAAACAATAAACATCGATAAAGATCAACCAGCAAACGATAAATTAAAAGCTAAATTCGTTCACTCAAGCCATTTGCTGCAATTTATATTGAAATAAATTAATAATGAAGTAAAATATGTTTTGCAGACGATAAATTTAGAATGGTATCCTGTATTTTAAGGAAAGGACTCGATTTCTCATTTGATTGACAGGTGCCATCTTATCACGGTTTTTAATATTTCATTTGACTAATTTTAATAAGGCTTGGAGTTTGGATTGTTACAAAAACAAATACATTTTTAAAATTATTGAGGGAAAAAGAACGAAATAAAAACGTAACCATGGTAACAACATGAAAAGTTGATTTCCGTTGATAAAATAATTCATTTCATCTCTATTTTCAAACAAATTTTATTCGCGAGCAAAGCCATTTTAGAATCGTTTGGCTTGCTTTACTGAAGGTAAGCCTTGAATTTCGGGATTCTAAAAGCAATTGTTACAGCTCTCCTGATGATCGTAGAAACTTCAAAAACACGTCATTTTGTGCAGAAAATTTCAAGCTTTCGAATGACATAAGACTTGAAAATGTGTATGAAATATTTCTTCCCTATTTTATCGAATTTCCGCTAAGAATTCGAATAGAAAAAGAACGAAATGGAATTTTCGAAAAATCGCTTCGAGGTGCAAAACTACATGCTACAAACTAATTTTGTGCCAAGTGGCATGAAAATCGACCGAACGGTTTTGGCGCTACGCGCGTAACAGACAGAAAGAAAGACAGACTAACCTTCAGCTTTATTATTAGTAGAGATTAAAGTTATATTTTAAATGACATTAAATAAAACAAAAACCTAAAAGTTACTAAACACAATTTTGTCAAATATATGTAAAATAAATATATAAAACCTTTTAACTTGCATGATGATGAGGAACATGATTTGGACGGATTTTAATTTACATATCTGTCTTAAAATTTAATTTTTTCCATAAGTTGTATTCACCGTTACTAATTGTGTATCCTCCATTACGAGTATACTGTAACGGAGGATTCATATACGGAGGATACATATATTTATGTTTTGCTTTGCACATTTTCTTGATTTAGAGTTAGTACAACTTAGTATATGAAATTTGTTTAACAAAACGTGACTCAATATCAACAATGAAAAGAAATTAGTACATAAGCAATTCTTACCCTTTAAAACCAAGAACGGAGGATACAAAAAGTAAAGTGCCAATCTCACTTCAGAGGATATAACACTGAATAGCTTCCACACTAAGTTGCTTTAACTTTCCGATGAAGACCCAGAGTTGAAAATGGCTGGCAATGATACTAAATCTCTGTATTGAGTTCTCAGTACTGCCGTATATAGGAAGTACTTATACTCAACTAATACGGTAACGGAGGATACCAGAAATGCTGTGACATGGACTCAAGCGATAATAAAGGCTATATATATTTTTTGTTTGGAAGACTAATTCTAATAAACTATTGACAAAACATCTAATGATTCAAATTAACCTATTAAACTTGATATATATATGTTTTATTGACCAAAAAATTGAATAAGTACATAGGAGGAAATAGGTTGTGACACGTAACGGAGGCATACAAGTATTCCTCCGTTCATTGAAAAAATGACCTTAGGAAAAATAAAATATTAATTTTTATCAAAAGGTTGGGAAAGGTTTTATATTTTACTATAAATCATAAAAAATTGTTTCAAAAAAAATATTTTTGAATTTAACTACCCTGAACGCAAAAACGCAGGTTTTTTGTATAATGACCCCATAATAGGTTAGATTCGTAAGGGAAAGTTATGTTGAAATTTGATTGATAAATTTTTCGTTAAAAACAATACTTCCTTTTCTTGGAACAAGGAAGTAAAAAGTGCTCCGTCTTGAGAAGTCAGAATAGTGTAAAATTTTAATACAGAAGACTATTTCGGATAATCTTATTTTTTAGTAATCCGAGATGATGGGAACCCAATTACCTTGGATTTTCAAGTCTCTACTGTCATGATTTTATCATTAGCATCATTTAAAAATCACTTTAATTTATGATACAATATGGCATTCATGCTATCAATTGAATATTTGTTAATAAACAGTAGCTACGGAATATGCTTTTAATATACAAAACATATCTTGGCTATTTTTGAATTCAGTCCTATCACGAAGAAAAGGTATCAAGAACAGTATTCCTGTTAATAGCTAATGCATAGGCATATAATTTTGGACTAAGGCTAAGTTTTAGGTAGATAGCATTAGTTGTGATAAGGAAATGCAGTTTTTTCCTATCGTCTCTTTCTTTTTCTTTGTTTCTGAATTTTACATTCTAGTTTACTGTTGTCGTTGTAAATGTATGAGCAGCAATGATGTCTAATTAGTAATCTAGCTTTCATCTCGGTTCATTTCGTTGTCTTAGTTCACTTTATCATTTATTCCGACTTACTACTTCGATACTTTTCCCATTATACGTCAAAGTAAGTTATTTAATTTTTTCAAGCCACCATCTGATAACTCGTTTTACGAAGTTCAAAACATTTTTTAAGTGACAAATAAGTGCATCGTAACTCAAGAACCTACAGTTATCTTTTCCAAATGCGCAATTCATTTCAGAATGCTGCCAAACTCAACAAGATAGCAAAAATATGTTACAATAAATGGATGAATACAATGTCACCTTATTTCAGGACACAAAACTTAGCAGCTGCTAATACTCAAAAGTAATGTGTTGGTCTACTTCACAATCGTTAAATCAACATTAAGTTAGCCTGCCTACGTAGTCTGAAAATTGAAGTGATCACTGTAAGTGAGCGGAGGCTTGTGTTTAACTAATTTTTTTCGACAGAAATACTTCATCAGTATACGTAATAAAATGTTTTAATTTATTTTATTTGGCTGTTTTCTTAAATGTTTTTACTTTTGAACGTTTTTAATGAAAAATGCTAGTAAATATTACATAATTATTGTTAATTAACAGTGTACATAATCCTCCAAAACCGAAGTACTGAAACTGATTAAAAAATTGTGTTAATGTGCCTTTTAATTCATACAAAATGTACGTGGATTAAATATATCTACAGCAATTCATTTCTACTGTAATATAATACAGTCGAAGCGTTAGCGTCCAACAATCGAAGTTATAAATTTGCCTAATTTTATATTGTAACTTGTTTAACCTAATTGAAGTACACTCTAAGCCCACTATTTTTCCTTAGTCAAGTTTTGTCCGTTAATACTCTTTTGTTAAAATAAATGCATTGTCTCATTACTAAATAGCTCTTAAATTTACAAAACACAAAACCCCAATTTATTTCCGTTAAAAACAAACTAATTCACAATATATATTCGTGAAGGATGTTTTTCAATTAACCAGATAAGGAAGGTCAATGTATGCATTAAATATTCTAAGTTAAATACTGCAAGTATAAAAAACACTGCCGTGTAAATCCTTATAAATACGTAGTCTCATTACTAAGTAGCTCTTGAAATGATTTGGTTGAAATTTGCAAAGCACAAAACCCCAATTTCTACGTTAAAAAAAACTAATTCAAAATATATTTGTGAAAGATGTTTTTGAATTAACCAGATAAAGAAGGTCAATGTATGCATTAAATATTCTCAGTTAAATACTGCAAGTATAAAAACACTGCCGTGTAAATACTTATAAATGCTTCCAAAATTTAATACCCGCAGCACATCCTTTTGAAACCAATGTCAGTTCGAAAACGTAAACACATTTCGAAATACTATATAAATATTAATTTCGCAAAAACTTACGAAAAATCGGCATCAACGAGGACGCGATGACATAACGTTTGCGCTAACAATGAAGTCCGCTAACGATTGATGGGTCTGTTTCGTAATTGATGGCCTCTAATAATAGGCTACCGAAAACAAATTTGCTCGCCACTCCTAATTTTCTTGTTACGTTGTATTGAAAAGACTAACAGATAACACAATAATGTCTACCTAGGAAATCTGGCAACAATCCCCTGCAGTTTAGTTGCAAATTGCCTTTACTTGTTAGCCTAGTTAAAGGAAACAGTTTCCGAGTGAAGAATTTGATTTCTTTCCTTTTCTTTCATTTAAATCTGTCTTTTAGTGCGTGTTATTAATGGTGAAATCTCTTTCTCGCTTGCAAATATATAGTTCGTCCAGCCTCTGCATACTAATCTGCAAATACATCTTCAAAAAATATGAAATAAAGAGATTAAACTTTGAAAGGGTAAAAGGGCAGCGGAAACCTTGAGGTTGGAAATCAGAACGTAGGAGGAGTTGAATTGCAGGGCGTTTTTTATGTCATAAAACTTGTCGCAGGTTTTGAATATTTGTTTTGTTCTCAAATTGCTCGGCCGTGACCTAAAATGCTTTTCGTATCTGTACAAATCAGCAATGCATCAATCAAGGTGACATTCCTTCGCGGTTTCATTCTACTAATTTCAAAGGTGGTAATTTGGCCGTGAATAATTAAAAAAGAGCTGTTCGCACGTTGGAGTATATTAGAAAGTATAAAAATATGTAATTTTAGTAAAATGCCTGTAATTTACCCATGCGCCTTATACAATTCCTTTTTTTATATATTTCGATGCAATTCATATACTGGCTTGAGCATTAGCTGGTCAGGGATTATGAATTTTTCAAGGAAAGAGCTCGGCATTTTTTCAGTGGCGGTCGAAACGGGTATAGATTGGTATATTTCCATACCAATCAAAGTGTGAGAAAACAAAATGTTTTAAATTATTTATATTAAAAATTAAAATATGTCTACAGACATATTTTAGAAGAAATGGGGAGAGGGAACAATATCATAAATCCAAAGCATCTTTAATTTCATGTAACAATTTTTACTATAAACAATGTACAACTATTGTGTTTTTTCCTCCCTTGTAAGTGTGCACTCGAAAGATGACACATGTCTTTCAACGGATGTTTGCTCGTTATAACCGAACACTCGCTTAAAAACGAGTTCACGAAAAAAAATCGTAATTCTCACATACTTACCTTTTTATGTAGAGTAATAAAAAAAAGTTAGTGAATTTGCTTTTATCTATCTTAATGCGTACTTCTTCCGTTATTTTTTTCGAGGATTACTCCTCATCTGAAAAATACTGTCATTTGCACACATGACTTCAAAGTAAATTTGACATTTTTCTGCACTTCCAAACGGTATGAATATGTTGAGGGTTGTTGAAACAAACTCTTCACACAAATCTTTATAACTTTCAACAAGTTTTTACACCTGCATTACATTGAATTTGGATGACAATACCCTCGGAAGTATAACTAAGAAATGATAACATTAACGTCAAAAATATAAATCTTTTAAATGCTTCTCTATTCCACAAGAGGGCAACTATCACTTGTTCTCGGGATTTATAACTCTATTAATTTTTCCCAGAAAGAATAGGCTGAGCAGGTAAGGCGATAGAAATTTAATGATTTTCAAAAATATTCTTTGCTATAAGCGCAGTTTGCCTGTTAAAGTCGAATGCTGGTCCCATAGACTTAAACTTGTATTCACCAAATATTTTTGACAACCTCTCTAAATTCAGACTCTTATTCCTCTAAACAGAGCTCGTTATAAGTGAGTTTGACTATATACATATTATACATATATATGCAGAAGAGTCATATGTATCTTGAAATTAGTTCGTCTTACTGAGTACGTGATTATTATTAACATTTCTGTCGTCCTATTTGTAAAGTTCTACCTCATTTCTGTACTAGACTGGACTAAGTCTAAAAATGGCGATTTTCACTTTATTACTGCATTGTATGTAGAATCCCATTCCGCATTGACCTATGACAGCGGTTCCCAACCGGTGGTTCGCGAACCCCCAGGGGTTCGCGAGGTGCCTGAAGGGGGTCCGCCAAATTTATATTGTAATGGCGGACTTTTAAATATTTTCGTAAAAAATAAAGAAATATTCAATTTACATACATAGTTTTTGCTCTTTCAAAATTTGAAAACAAGTCGGATTTTTCCATCTCTATCTGGCTCAAATAAAAGTCTCTAAAAATATTTCAGTGGTTTAATTAACCTTGATAAAATACAATTTTCTTTTTCCTTCTAAAACACGATAAAAAGAAACATCCCTCTGACTAAATGTTCAAGTGGGGGCATGCAGAACCGTTGAATTAGCTGTGGCGGGGTAGCGACAGCCTTGAAAAGGCGCCATCAAGAGGTTTCATGAAGAATATGCATTTGCAAGTAAAATAAAAAAAAAGAAAAGAAAGAATAGTCAAGCAATACAAAATTGGCGGATCTTGAACCTTGTGGATTATATGACAACAAAAGGCTCCAAATTGGAAATTTATTACTGGATTTGACTCAGTTCTCTTTTTTTTTTTTTTTGCAAATATATAACGTTAGTTTTTAAGATAAGAGTCGCATCAATAGACTCACGTACAGAAAGGATTTTCCTCACACACATATTTGAAATATAAATACCGAAATAGACTAAATGCAGAGCCTGATCTGAGACTGAGACTTTCAGACATCGAACCCAACTATCAACTCCTTTGTTCCCTCAAGCAGCCACAAATATCCCAGTAAGTTTTTTTCTTCAAAATCAAGGTATGTTTTAAGAACTATTTTTTTTTTTTTTTTGAATAACTTGTTTATTATTTTTCTTGTATCTGCAGTTTCAATTTATTAATGTCTCTATTAATCGGTGTTTAAAATAATATTTTTGCATATTGCAATCAACTGCTATGAAAAGGAAAAACAAATTTAGTGTTTTTTTTTTATTGTATTCTTACATGTTACTTATTTTTAAGACCAGGGGGTTCGCGAAATTTTTCCGATGTTACAAGGGGTTCGCAAAGAGAAAAAGGTTGGGAACCGCTGACCTATGAGAACTTTATCCTATAAAAAAAAATTACTTCACAATTATATAGCAGCGTTGTATGTATCGCCTAAGCTTTTCCGCTCTCCTGAAAAGTATAACAAAAATGGGCTTAAGTTAGTCTGGTTCTGAAGTACAGATTTAAGCACTGTTTCGCATCAGGGATAACAACTCAGGGGGGGGGGGTATTATTTATATAGGCAATAACATACATATTTTTGAAACACAACTGCTGTATTCATTTTCATTGGTACTTTGTTAGAAAGCCTGAATTTATTTATGTTTTCGTCATGATCCCCATAAACCAAGTATATCATTTTCATTGGTTTTGTTTACTTTTTATTGATGTGTTCCTCCCCTGCACTTTCACTATACATTTCCCCATGTTACGTTCCGTTGAAATATCAGCCGGGGTAGTGGAAATAACAAAGAGATATTAACTCTCGCTTCTGACGTTTCGAAACACGAAGCGTGCAATAAGTAAAGTCCAGATGAAAAAGTCGAGTCTCAATACCAATGACAGACAGCTTACATCATAGTTAGCTGCAGCGCTGCAAATGTATTAATACAGCAGACAAGCGTAGTTAGGCTGCTTGTGACGCTGTCAGATGCATTTCACAATAAAAAATGGCGATCGGTAAGCTCTTCGATCATTTTTAAAGGATTAGTGCCTCTGCTATTGAAAACGTGTCAATTATTGAGACTTCGTGTTTGGATTTTCGTAGGTTTAAGCAATGGGGAGTGGAAATAAAATTCGTCTTGTGAGGTTTTATGGTGAAACCATGTAGGCTAGCTTTAGTTTGAATTGGTCTACAAAGCAGTTTATATGTGTTTCTATTTTTCTTTTAACTGAAGCAAACTTTTGAACACAGTAAGGATAATCACAGTACATATGTATCCCATCAGTTTAAAATTTATTTTATAAATAATCAAACGCAAAAAATACATACATTATAAGTTTCCATCTTATTGAAACATCAGAATATTAATATTAGTAAGAAGAATTATTTAAGTGTTTTTATTTTATTTATTTTATTTATTTTTATTTTTTTTTTCCCTTTTAAATTCAGCAAACTCATTCTCTGCACCGTTTTGAGTTCTCAAAGGGTTAACTTAACACGAATTCTAGATACATTTTCCTTTTAAGAGTAGTTTAATGCTCCTACTGAAAGAAACATAGCACTTAAAGATATTTGATAAGATTTCATCAACTCGTTTTCCATTGCGTTTTATTTCATAAGCTAAGTCGTAAAATATTCTTCTATTATTCAATTGTATTGTATTCTGCTGCAAAGCTTATGGTTCTCAGAGGGGTAAAAACGGGCCGTGGTAGTCCGATTGGTAAGGGGTCCGATTGGTAAGGGGGCTCGACCCCAGCCAATCAAAGATCCACCGTCGTTACTAATGGTGGCTGGGCGACGTTAAATAAGGGTCGTGGTCAAAAAGTCCTCCAAGACTTTTGACTTGAAACGATACCTCTGCTGGTACTTTAGCAAGGGTTTGCTCAGCCCTTGTTCTGTATCAAAACGGGCAGAGGGCTCCTCAGGGCCCCATCTCGGTTAAACCACGAGTTGTGGTAGGTACGGGGACCCTGGGGTGTGTGAAGTGTGTGAAGAGGAGTAAGAACAATATTTGTCAAAAATTCCCCTTTAAAGTAGTTTGAAATTACTGGTAGAAACATTAACTTAAAATTCATACTGGATTAAGTATAGTAATTTAGTTATTTTTGCAGCAATGTCGGTCGTAAACATTTTAAATCTATCTGTCAATTTTCATTTTTCATTGCATTTCATTTCATATCATAAGCTAAGTCCTAAAATAGTCTACTATTTTTCTATTCCGTTATAGTCAACACTAAAGCTTATGGTCCACAAAAATTTAACAAGAAATACTAGTTAAATATTAATGCTACCGATCTGACAAATATTACAGATTTCACACTTAGTGTACAAAAGTAAGCACATTCACTACCTTTTATGTTTAAAAAGAAAATAATAATTACTTAGAATATAATAACACTTACACAGCCTGAACGATTTTTTATAAATAAAATTAGAGTTCATAAATAAAATTAGAGTTCATAAATAAAATTAGAGACTAATTAACAAATAATTAAAGTTTAAATTAGTGCGACAAATTTTTTTTCAACCAGATAAATAGGTTAATAGTTAAAAAATCAAAATAAAATAAAATTTTTAACACAATCTTAAAAAACGAAATTAATTCAAGACAGTCAGAGTTTGGCGGGGGAAGGAGATTTGCATTAAGCTGTTCGTAAGTTTTCCATTTTAAAACAAAATTATAATTTTGGGCGCAGTAGTCACGAAAGAAGGTCTGAATATTGATGTAAAAGAAAAGAGGGTAAAAAATGGCAATAATTTTGATTGAAAACTCAAATTTTGCGAGAAAATTATTGTTTTTGAAGCATTTCAAAAACAATAAATAAACTGTTTCCAACAATGGAAAATTTGGCAGGAAAAACGATGCACTTGAAATTATCTTTGTTCTTTAAGACTCAACTCCTACCACGAAGAAAGAGTTGCGAAAAAAACATCGGTAACGCACGCATCAGTTTCCGTAACAAATATCTTCTACTTCGGCGCTGCCGACATGACCGCTGCCGACATGAAAAATTTCCCGTAATACACTAGGTGGCCAAAAGTATCCGGACACTTTCAAAAATTTACATTTTTAGATATAACTCGAGAAATAAGTGATCAATTGTTCTTTAACTTTAGTCATACAAAATATATTCTTCAGCGAACATTTCCAAGTTGAAATTAAATTACCCTTGCATTTGGGGGACGATAAGAAGGGGGGTCGAAAGAAAAACCGCTTTTTGACCATAACTCTTTGAAAATAGCTCGGAATAAGCTATGCATTTTAGTAATTAATTAGCATACTATGTATAATTACTATACAAATTCAAATGAACGTATCACTCTTACTTCCGAAGATATGAAACATTTTTTAAAAAATGGCAATTTTATTTGAAGGGATTTTGCTCATAACACGCAGAGTTTTGGATCAAACCTTATCAAAACTTCAGGAAAGATGACAAAATACAAGAGAAAGAACATACTAAAACGGTTTTTAAAAATATTAAAAATCCGATGAGATATGAACGTTAAAAGGAAATAATTTTTCACGGCGCATGCGCGAAAGACAGAAATTTATAACTACAAAAATAGTGTAGCCTGGTGTATACTACATCTTATAAAAAAAGTTCCAGTTGAATATCGTAAAAATTGAAAAAGATATCAGCGATCTAGTGAGCTGTAATTCATTCATTTGCAGACAATTCATAAATGGAGAGGGGTTGTTCACAAATAGTGTGGGGACAATCGAGCATATTTTTCAATGTTAAATTGTATACTGTTTAAAAATCTATATTTGGCATAGAAGTCACATTTCGCCCATTCGGCCAAAAAGACCTTATAAGTAGGTGGCCAAAAGTATCCGGACACCCCCTGAAACGTTGGTTTTGAACGATGACGAAATAACCTTTATTTTAAAAATAGCTCTTTGTGGACAGACCCTCACTATGTATGTATTGTCTGCGAATGAATGAAATACAGCTCACTAGATCGCTGATATCTTTTTCAATTTTCATGATATTCAACTGGAACTTTTTTTATAAGATGCAGTATAGACCAGGCTACAAGATTTTTGTAGTTATAAATTTCTGTCGTTCGCGCATGCGCCGTGAAATTTTTTTTCCTTTTAACGTTCATATCTCATCGGATTTTTAATATTTTTAAAAACCGTTTTAGTATGTTCTTTCTCTTGTATTTTGTCATCTTTCCTGAAGTTTTGATAAGGTTTGATTAAAAACTCTGCGTGTTATGAGCAAAAACCCTTCAAATAAAATTGCCGTTTTTTAAAAAATGTTTCATATCTTCGGAAGTAAGAGTGGTACGTTCATTTGAATTTGTATAGTAATTATACATAGTATGCTAATTAATTACCGAAATGCATAGCTTATTCCGAGCTATTTTCAAAGAGTTATGGTCAAAAAGCGGTTATTCTTTCGACCCCCCTTCTTATCGTCCCCCAAATGCAAGGGTAATTTAATTTCAACTTGGAAATGTTCGGTGAAGCCTATATTTTGTATGACTAAAGTTAAATAACAATTGATCACTTATTTATCAAGCTATATGTAAAAATGTGAGTTTTTGAAAGTGTCCGGATACTTTTGGCCACCTAGTGTATGATACCTGAACAGTAGGGTGGAGCGAAAAAAATGAATTTTTGATTTTCGTAAACGGGTACCTTTCATTTACTGTGACTGAGGATAAGTAACAATTCTGTAAAATATTTCACTTTTGCGACGTCATCTTTAGTCTGCGCATTTGGCCTAAAGTTTTGAAATTTTTGATTTTTTTTAGATTTTTCAAATTTTTAAAAAAAATATTGCAAATGATAAAACTAGTGTCGCGTGGTTATTAAAAGGAAGATAAAGGTTTGAAATATACAAGTAATTTTTAAAACCATTTTAGATTATGATTTCAGTCTGCGCATTAAGGCCCAAAGTTCATCAAATTTTCAGAAATTTCTGAAATTTTCAATATTGAGCAGAAACTTTATAATTCAATATTTACTTAAAGTGCCTTCGAAATATTTACGTAATCAATTTGTTGTTGTTTTTTTGAAATACTCATCCCTTTGCTTGCTCATTGAAATTACCCAGGACTCACTACGAGGAAGTGGTCGCACTTTGGTTGCCACCCTGCCACCCGAGCTCCCCTTGCTTCCAACCAATGAGAGCACACATTTACATTTCTTAGACAAGTCAGGAACAATAAATTGTTTCTTTGAGTTGGATATTGTTTGCATTGGTTTTGATGAATGCACTACAGAGACAGGAAAATACAAAGGTGTAATACGGAAACTGGAAGAAAAACTTGTTAGACCTCTGTAATGGGACATTTGCCAATTACATTTGAATGAACTTAATTTTCTGCATTTTTTGCAAAAGCTAGATGGACCTACCAGTGGACTAAAGTGATTTTTGGGCTTCTTGGACGAAGCTAAACAACATGTTATACTTTCAAATCAGTTCAATATGAACCTATAGAATTTGTCATTGATCAGATTGATTTTTACAATAAAAATGATTCAAATACTGAGCAACAGTAACTTCATGAGAAGAGCAAGGTAATTTTGACTGGAAAAATATCCAAAAAAAAAAAAAAAAAATATGAAACAGAAGTCCAAGAAAGCTTTCCCAAGCCAGATGGTGACTACAGTAACAATCTTTAGACTACAATTTTTAAAAGAGTTCATAACTTTCGCGGTAAAAGTGTCCTTGCTCTTTTAGGATGAAGTGCAGACGGTACTAATTTAGCTATGAATTTGTGTGAGATTATAAAGATTATCTCTCCGGGAAAAAGCAGAAAATTGTATTTACATCAATGTATACTTTGCACTTTGCACCCAAGACATATGCTGTTATCGATATATATATATATATATATATATATATATATATATTATATATACATAAATGGATGTATGTATGTTTGTTCCTTATACAAATTCATAGTTCTCGTCGGATTTTCAACAAACTTGGCACAGGGGTCCCTTGATGCATTAGAATTCACATAGGCGGGGGTTTTGAAATTAAAAAAAAAAAATCCAAAAGCTCAAAATTCAAATCTTTTGTCTCAAAATAGCCATTTTCTTTCAATTATGAATAGATAGAGTAATAGAGATAAGACTTTAAGCATACAAATTGATAAAATGTAACACATTTAAATAGGAGTATTTTCCAACAAAGATTACGATTAACAATGAATTATCAATTTAAGGCTCAGCACTATTTCATTTTAGCATGAAATAAGTTTTTATATTCCCAAGTGGATAGAATTCTTTCAAATATTTTTTATAGCTATGTTGTATTAATAAGCACCCGGGCAACGCCGGGAAATAATCTAGTTAGTTCATAAGAGAAAGCATGTAAAGAAACTTGTTTTAAAAGACTAGAAAACAAACAAGCAAACAAGTGAGAAAGCTTCAGATCCCAAAAATAGATAAAAATCTATTTTTATACATTACATACATAAATTAAAACTCAGTATACATCGATATGATTTCTTGTCATGATGTGGAAATTACAAAGCCACATTTTACAGGTAATTTAACACAATATTTACAAAGATTATGGAAGCTGAGAATTTAAATATGATTTCAGAATGCGCTCTTTTTAAACTGACATTCAAGACTCAATCAGTTGAAAGAGCCATCAAATAGATCACAAGCTCTTCAAAATTGGTATATAATCACAGGAAAAGAAAAAGTTTAGTGAAAACCAGGATATCTGACACAAATATTTGATCAATTTACGACACAAAGGAACAATTTAACTGTGAAAGACATATCTAAGAAATGTAAATGCGTGCCCGCCTTGGTTGGAAGGAAGGGTTCACGTGTAGGACTAGAAGTGAGGTCACCTCCTCGTGGTGAGTCCTGGGTAGTTAGTTCCACACGAGCTAGCGAAGAGTTGCTGGGTTCAGAGTAATAACAAAATGAATAAAAACAGGTTTGAAGACACTTCAAGCGAATATTGAGAGGAAATACTGAGTTAAAAATGTTGAAAATATCAGAAATTTTGGGAAATTTGATGAACTTTGAGCGTAATGCACGAACTGAAATCATATTCTAAAATGGTTTTAAAAAATTCCTTGTATATTTCAAACCTTTTTCTTCCATTTAATAACCACTCGTCACTAGTTTTATCGTTTGCAATATTTTTTAAAAAATTTGAAAAATCTAAAAAAAATCAAAAATTTCAAAACTTTAGGCCAAATGCGCAGACTAAAGATGACGTCGCAAAAGTGAAATATTTCACAGAATTGTTACTTATCCTCATTCACAGTAAATGAAAGGTACCCGTTTACGAAAATCAAAAATTCATTTTTTTCGCTCCACCCTACTGAACAGTGAACATACCTAATTAAATATTCGAAAATAAAAACACCTTATTATGTCCATGGCAACAGGTTTCTTTTCCATTATGCAAAAATAGATTGAAAAATTAATTTATTTTGTGTCTTAATTTCCGCTGCCGACATGACACTTCATTTGGTAGAAACAGAAAAGTCAAGTTTAAAGAAATCTTACCTGTAATTCAATGCAGCCGAAGTGAAAAATTTCTATCGGAACTGAAACATCATATATTAGAGCTTCACCCAGTGTAATTTTTTGCCGCCAAAAAATGTTTTGTCTAGATTTTATCATACCGGAAGTTGGCTCACTCATCATGTTATGAAAACTTGTGACAAGCAGAAATTGCTTTTCTTTATCGATCTAAATTCATTTTATCTTTAACACAAGAGTTAATCGTCATAGGTGAACATAAAACACGTTATTTCCTTTTGTATTTGGTTCTGCTGCGATGTTTTATAATCCACGGGATTTTTTTGAACTTTGCGATTCGAATGTGTGACGCGCTGCCGACATGACATTGAGGCAATAAAAAGTTCTATTGTCACAAATTAAAGTAAAACCTGAAAATTTTGTCATGGATTATATGTGCAACGCAGTTTACTGCATGATAAAAGAAAAATCTTTGGTTTTTATTTGGAAGTGCTTGAGAAATTCATTTGTGACTTAAATTAGCACTTTTGCTGATGTTCACCCTTTGACGTTTCTTTTGAATGAAGTATAGTAGTTTAATTATTTTTTATGAAGTCTTACTTTTCAATGTCATCAATTGGTCTGTATTCATTTACATTTTATATTGTATTTTTATAAACTAAATTGAAAAATAGTTTTAAAAAATACGACATTTTTGGTTAAGGCTGACATATGTTGTGCACGAATTCAAATAAAATGCCTTATTTTTCAGTTCAAAAACCATGGCTAGATTTTCTAACACGAGAATAGCATGAAACCTTTTTAAAATAGAAATAATCAAAGTGTTACACTGTGCTACAACACTGCTACTGCCTTTCTCATCATCTACTTTCAACTTTAATGATTTAAAGTTTGTTACTCACCGTCATTCTCAAAGCAAGTAACACAAGAAAATATGTAAATCAATGACCAAAGTAATGAAAAATCTGCAACTTAATACATCAAATGTGCTAAAATTAGAATCCCATTTTTTATTTGAAATCTTTTTTTTTTTTTTTTTTTTTGGTGTTCTAAGAAATTGCAATCATGTCTACCTTTTAACACTGAATAAATTGATGGAAGAGTATTGCGTCCTTTAAGGATTTTGATAAATTGTCTAGATACCTTAAGTCGACATAGATGTATCACAGGAATTTCAGAGATGCTCTTACTAGATTAAGAAAACTTAAGAATCTCATAACGTGATAATTTAAAACGCAGCTTTTAAAATTGCTTCTCTCGCTTCAGCTGTCTGATTCGCTTTTATTTAATTAGATCGTGCCACTTAAAAGATAACTCTTCACGATGCTTTTAAAAATTAGTTTATAATTTTAAAACATTGTGAATATGCATACAGGGGTTTGAATAGTTTAATCGCACCTTGATACAAATCGTACACATAAGAAATTGCGTTTTAAACTATTGCCTCTAGGTAAAGATGATTGATCCCCTTTTTACAGCTAGAGAATGTATTATTCTTTCAATTAGATTGTATGAGCGATTCCATAACAAATCACCGAATGGGGGTCGCACGACCGACTCGGATTTTTTTTTAATTTGGTACACAGATTGATGGTATAGAGGTATGGAAAAGCCCAAAAGGAAAGTTACCTGCTCCACTTATTTTCTGAGATACATGCCCTCAAAGTTTGTCCGCCACGTCAAAATACTAAAATGGTGATGTTATTTAATCATTTTTTATAAAAAATCGTACTAATGCGAAATAAAAGTGTTAGATATCTATGGAAACTAGTTACTCCAGGCATTCTGAAAAAAAATACTAGAACGTTCATAATGAAAATTGCCAAGGTACAGGGCTTTTTGAAGTTGTCACCACAAAAACTTGATTTTGCAGATTTTGCTAAAATTCAGGCATTTATTACAAAAAAAGGCAAACAAAACCAAAGGTTTTCTCACTTTCTGGTAGTGTACAGGTCCTCCCTGTAAATTGCTACGCAATAAATTTTTTGGGTTCCTCACTCCTTCTTGGAAATATTTTAGCTTAAAGATAAGCCGTAAGGCAAAAAATGCGTTTTTGGCCATCTTGGCAGCCATTTTTCTCATAAAGGGGGAGCAGTAGAAACTTTAATTTTTTTTTAAACAAGCCACTGATATGTTAGCTATTCACAGGAAAAGAGTTTACTTTTGGTTATTTCTCCCATTAAGAGATATCCTGCTGACAGTATATGCATGTTTTTCGCGACGACTATATGCTTTTGTTCCCCCTCTCATGGACTTAAAATTAATTAAACCAAAAAATAATGATATATTTATTATTAGCTGTATTATCTACCCAATATGTCATGAAATTTAATTTATTAAATCATTGAAAGAACAAGGGTATAAAGGGGTAGGTACTAAAGAATTACTTGAAAAATCAATTAAAATAAAGGAGCTTCGAATATTTATCTCATAGGCAATACCCAATCTTGTGATTGGATGTTCCTGATTGATGGCTATAAACAGGAGGATACCCTTGTTCTTTGTTGCAGTATTATTTTGCGGAAAATAGAATGTATGCTTTATAGTATCTGTGAACTAATATTTTAGTGAGTAAACTTTTTCTTGTCAGTTCTTATCAGTGCTCAACGCATGTCAATTTTGTAAAGATCAGTATGGGAATAAATTAGGGGTTGCACTAATTTTAATTCTTCAAGCATGGCTTTATATTAAATTAGTTATTTAATTATTTTGTAAATATTTAACTGGTAATAAGGTAAAATGGAATTCGATGCTGAAATTAATAGCTCTTTATCACCATGCTCAGTTAGTAGCCCATCAAATGAAATTTGTCATAAAATATCCTACATCAAACGAAACGACCTCATTTATTTTCCTGATATTCATGTGATATTCAAGAAATTCTTCAATTAAAAACACGAGTATCACAATCACAAGATTAGGTATTGCTTATAATATAAATATTTAGAGCTCATTTATGTTAATTAATTTCTCAAGAAAGTATTTAGTGCTTTTTAATTATGAATGCATAATGCTCAGGCATCAGAGAAATACTTTTTCTTTTTTTCATCAATTATCTAATTTATTGTTCAATGATTTAATAAATTAAATTTCATGACATATTGGGTAGATAATACAGCTAATAATAAATATATCATAAATTTTTGATTTAATTAATTTTAAGTCCATGAGAGGGGGAACAAAAGCATATGGTCGTCGCGAAAAACATGCATATACTGTCAGCAGGATATCTCTTAATGGGAGAAATAACCAAAAGTAAACTCTTTTCCTGTGAATAGCTAACATATCAGTGGCTTGTTTAAAAAAAAAATTAAAGTTTCTACTGCTCCCCCTTTATGAGAAAAATGGCTGCCAAGATGGCCAAAAACGCATTTTTTGCCTTACGGCTTATCTTTAAGCTAAAATATTTCCAAGAAGGAGTGAGAAACCCAAAAAATTTATTGCGTAGCAACTTACAGGGAGGACCTGTACACTACCAGAAAGTGAGAAAACCTTTGGTTTTGTTTGCCTTTTTTTGTAATAAATGCCTGAATTTTAGCAAAATCTGCAAAATCAAGTTTTTGTGGTGACAACTTCAAAGAGACCTGTACCTTGGCAATTTTCATTATGAACGTTCTAGTATTTTTTTTCAGAATGCCTGGAGTAACTAGTTTCCATAGATATCTAACACTTTTATTTTGCATGAGTACGATTTTTTATAAAAAATGATTAAATAACATTACTTTTTTAGTATTTTGACGTGGCGGACAAACTTTGAGGGCATGTATCTCAGAAAATAAATGGAGCAGGTAACTTTCCTTTTGGGCTTTTTCATACCTCTATACCATCAATCTGTGTACCAAATTAAAAAAAAATCCGAGTCGGTCGTGCGACCAACTTTTTTTTTTTTCGGTGATTTGGTATGGAATTGCTCGTATACTAATATCGTGTTTTTCAATTAGCGTCCGTGCAAATGTAATCTTTTTCATTTAGAGCACAAGTGAATAAGTTCATATATCGAGAATTATATTCATGTGTTTTTACACGATTTTCTCTTTTTGTTATTCAACACGTCAAGAAAACACGTTTGGCAACTGTTTAAATGGATTTGCCAGTGGTATAAAATTATTTTATTCTACACAAAAATACAAATAACTTAAAAATAACAGCGTTTTATTTCATGAAATTTGCAAAGTTGTGCGATATACAAGTTGTGGCATTACAAGGAGCACATATTTCGAGTGTTTTTCATGCATGAGCTCACTCTTTTTCCTTTGACAAAGTATTTTCTTGTTCCGCCGAAATACGTGAATGCAGTAATCTGAGAGTTTTTTTTTAAATAAAAGATTGTAATTTTTAATTTTACTTTCCTGCACAAAATTTTTCTATTTTTTTCACACAAATGCCTTATTTTGTTATTTATTGGTAGGTATGTAGAGACACAAAGCGAAACACATTATATTGTATATTTATTTTAAACTTCAGTTGATTGGGGAAGATTCATTGTTAAATTTTTAACAATTAGAAATCCAGTAACATTGAGTTAAGCTATTTGAGAAAATAGACTCAAGAACAACACAATAATTGGAACGTTGTCTGGGATATAAAATGTGCTGAAAATGAAATAAAACCTTATGCAACTATGTTCTAACTAATTTATCACGTCAAAAAGATGCACAACGTCAGCAAAAAGTACACATGTACATCAAATTTAAAACTTATTTGGGCTGCTTGCATATATATGTCTTTTAAAAACGCTTTTCTATAAATTACTTTTCAGCTTAGGCCATATTACTGTGAGCAGTTTATCTTACATCAAGTTCAGCGTCATTACTTACAAAATTATTAATTTCTAATAAAGTGCGATGCTATTTATAACTTCTGATGTGAGTGTGCAAAACAATGAAGCTAAACCATGTTTACTACGAACTTTGTCACAAATATATTCTGAAATAAAACCCCATAACCCGTCATTAAAATAAAACGGTGTTATAGTTACATTGTTAAATACAGTTAAAGTATATTTTCCACCAGGATCAACACCTTTTCCAACTAATAGACAGCTGACAGATGTTTTTATTTTCTGCTTAAAACTTGAATGGAAATCAGTTTCAACTGACCCATGCTACTTTTGGCAAGAAGATGTCCCGTGCTTAAGTATGTTCCGCATATTTCGCTAAGGAACACGAAAACGTGGTTTGGACCGAACTCCATGGCGTGTGTCGCTACCTCAAGTTCCAATATCCGGTGATTGGGCAACTGTTTTAAATGATTAAGTGATTTAAATACCTGGCTGCAATTCTTTCCTCACGCAGAGATTCTGCGAGTTGAAAATTCATAAGTTGTTCGTGAATTCGAATAGAAAGAGCATAGACACAGCCGCGGTGTATTAAAGATGGCAGGAAAGGTTAAAGAGTCAATGGCGAGAAAAAGAAACTTGAGGGAAATTCGATCTTATCTGTTAGAATAATATCTCGTCAACGCATACCCGTGCCTGAACTAAGTTTGTGACCTTCTACTTTCTCAACTCTGGTCAGGTGCATCAGAGGCTCCCTCCTACAGTTGAGTCTTTTACCTAAGCACTTTTTTTTAAGTCTCTTGACATGACCCGAGGGTTTACTTGGAATGTGCGACTTGACCTTCCGCTCTTTGACATTTGACCTTGAACCGAAGCTTCACACACATAGAATCGACTTCTCACGAAAATCGACTCCAGACTCCTAAGTCTTTTGCCGCCGTGAACGTCTGAATTTTTTATTTTAATATTGAGGGTTTACGAAATTTGTAGCTTTTTCAGGCATTGCTAAATGGTTGGGTCACGACTATGTCGTCAGCAAATACGCGGTTGGGAAGTTAAGGGATTGATAGGAAACTTGCATAATATCCTCAGACTTGTGGCAAATAATTTTCAAATAATCGTGAGGAAATTTAAAATTTGGTTTTGTATTAAAAAAATATTTCCAAAAAATATTCGGAAGACTTCAACTTAAAAATCTATTTCGAAACTTATTTTTTGTTAGTGAACTCAATGTGTAAGAATTTTTAATATGGTACTGTTACATTCAAAATATTTCTTGCACTGCATATTTCTTTTTAATGATTGTAAAATTATTATCTGCTCATGCCATATGATCAATAATGTAGATAAACTGTTGACACCATTATAATTGGAGCCGCCAAAATGGTCACCTATACCCATAAAACTTAAAAAATATATACTACTCCGATTCAGAGCTGGACCCCTCCAAAAGTCGGGCCTCTAGTTTCCGACTTGGCTGATATGACCTCTCGGCGGGCCTGATTAAAGTCAGTAAAACACTTCAAAACATAAAACAATCATAGGTCCTGATCGTTTTAATTTATGCCTCTTTATGGTGCACAAATGTGCAGGAATGCGCAAGCACGTCTTTCGGCGTTGCAAGGAAAATCTTTTTAAATGCGCAATATGGTGAACTTATGGATGTAAAGACATCCGCTGTTAGTCAGATGTGTTACATGGATACGTACTACGAATAGTGGTTCTCATGGTTGAGATTGCAATAATTTTGCATCGTGATAATATTTTAATATTTCTGAAACGTTTAGGTTATATTATCATATACTTAGATAAGCCTATTTTTAAATTTTTATGATTAATAAATGTCATTCCCCTCTATACATGCTTATATTTAGCGCGTGTTTCTTAAAAATCACTTTTTGAGTGTGACAGTTCAATTATTTTACATCTTGTAAGTATTTCAATATTTTTGATGGTTGGAATTTATTTTAACATATTTCTGTCTATTGCATTTTTTTATTTTTATAGTAAATAACTAAATTTATTTTTTAAAAAGTAGCCGTCAATACACGAAAAACTGCTTCTTGTATTTGAGGTTTCAATCTTTTTTCATCTTTAAACATTTAAATATTTTTGACAGTTGTAAGTTATTGTAGCATGACTACCTTGAACTATTTAATTTAGTAGTTCATTTTTTCCCAACCATGCTTACTTTAATACAGTTTTCAAAGAAAATTACATAACTAAAATAAATTTATTCAGATGAAAATTTAAAGGAAACTTAAAATGTTAATTAAACTCAAAGAAAGTTACTAAATGTGAGTCATATAATTAATGATTTGTGTGATTTTCTAAGTCAATATGATGTCCGGTACGCATAAGCTAATGTTGAAGATACGTTGAAATTCAGAACCAAATTAAGTTTCCGTTAATCTACAGCGCGTCTCGAAATGATAGGTCCACCCTTATTTTTCAAAATTTCGACTCTTAATTGAGAATAAAAATCACTTTTTTTGACAGTGATTATATATCTGTAATTGTTAAAACTATGTTTGATGAAATTTCTTAAAAAATGAATCATTTCTTCTTATTTGATGCAAATCTTCATTTTCAGACCGTTTCAAAAAGATAGGTCCACCTTCAGAAATTTTGCCCCAACCACGTTTATTTCCAAAAATTTGCATAAGTATCGTTGCTTAGTCTTACTACGGGATTATGCTTGCTGCTGTGGAGGTATTTAAACAGATTTGAACAGCACTTTGTAGTCAAACAAAACGGGTTGTCGTTGCAGTCTTTCGCTGGTTGAGCAGGGAAAAATTGATGCATTAAAACAGTCTGGAAAATCGAACAGAGAAATAGGTAAGCTTTTAAACAGATCACAAAGTGTTGCAAACATTTTTTTGCTATTTGGAAATGCTTATAGCAGTAAAAAATCATCTGGCCGCAAATCAAAAGTGACACCCCTACAACGAAGCACTATCGTAAGGGACCTAAAATCCAGAAATAATGAGCATATCCACTTTGGCCAAACAACTAAACCCTTCAATATCAAAATCTACAGTCCACAGAGCGGTAAAGAAGTTCGGCAATTTTCTTTACGGGAAAAGGAAAGCGGCTCCAAAATTGACTAAAAAGCACAAAGAAAAGAGATTGAAATTCGCACAGGAAGAGATGTCCTGGAAACAAAATAGGCATCGTGTGATATTCAGTGATAAAAAGGAATTCAACCTGGATAGTCCAGATGGTTGGCATTATTACTGGCACGATCTGCGCAACGATAGACAGATATTCTCGAAGAGGCAAGCTGATGGTGGTTCCGTTATGGTGTGTGCCCGATTCAGAGGGACAGGAAAAACTGATATAGCATTTGTAAACAATCGTTTGAATGCTGCTGGCTATAACAAGCTGTTTGAACAATATTTTCTCTCACAATCAGAACCCATTGGGGGCTCATTCTTCATATTCCAACCGGACAATGCTCCTCTGCACTCTGAAAAGTCCACTTTTGAATGGTTTCTGGATAATGTTGTACATATTATCGATTAGCCACCTTGCAGCCCCGACCTGAATCCAGTAGAAAACATGTGGGGTATGCTCGCAAGAGCAGTGTATGCAGGCAGAAGGCAGTACAACAGTACTTGCAGACTTAAAAAGGGTTATTTCCTCCGAATGGTCAAAAATCGGGACAAATTGTTTGCATAAACTTGTAGAAACCATGCCAAATAGGATTTATGAGCTTATTCAGAAAAAAAACAGAAAAATTTCTTATTAATTCAACATTTATTTGATGCGTGGTTCAGTGGACCTATCTTTTTGAAACAGCTGTTTCATCTAATTTTAGTTTCCCTCATTATTCCTATTATTTGTAAATTATTTATGAGCTATTTTACATTGAATGAAGTAATGTAGTTTATAAAATAGTGCTTTGTACACAATACAACCTTTTTTTTACCAGCATAACTTTCGTTTTTACTGGTGGACCTATCATTTCGAAACGCACTGTACTTAAATTCGCGAATACAACGTTATCGAATTCAACATAAGTGAGTTCCTTTGTGACAGATAGGACATAAGACGATTTTTTCCCTGATTTTAAAGTAGTAAATATTAGTTGATTCGAAAAATTGCCATGGGATGATGTGAAAATTGGAATAGTTATTGAAAACGCTAGAACTTTAGTTGAAGAGAAACAGTTTTGCTACTTTTTGTTAAAACCTACAGCGACAGACATGACAAAATTGCAACATTGACTTCGAGTGAGCATATGCTATTACTTTTTATTCATAATTGGCATGCATGTCGAGTGTAGAGTTTCTCAGAATCAAATTAAGACTTAGATATATCAGGCAAAATGAAAAATATCCATAAATTTGAAAATAGTAAAATATTTTTTACTCGACAGACATGACAATGTTAAAATAATAGATTTTTGGTTTCGAAGTTAGTTTTGGAGAAATTAGTTATGAAAAATTATTTATGCAATTAGTTTATTATATGTGGTTGTTTTCATTAAATTTTTCATATTTTGTCAACTAGAACAAAAAAATGGTTTCGTTTAAATTTAAAAAATGTCTTAATCAGAATTTCATGGAATTTACCCATTATAAGCTTACGTTATTAAATAAAAGCATAGCTTCCGTCTGCCACTTCCGCGACAGCGACAGCCATTTTTTAAAGATTAATAAATATGTAAATTTATTATGCTTTAATTTTTTTTATCTTATTTTTTTGTTAATGGTACGTGCAACTTAAAAAAATGTTTTTTTTTTCTTGTCAAAAAAAATGCATGTTTCATTATAGTGTTTATTTATCAATAGAAAATACTAGAACCACTATTTGAACGCAAATAATTTATATGATGTACCTAACATAGTTTTGAAAACGAAAACAAACTTGTTAAATTATGTTGTGGATTTCCAAAACGTACGAAATTCATGTCAAGATTTCTTCATAATTATACAAAAAAATTATTTCTATAACTACAGTGCGTTTTTGCAAATCCACAACTTATTCAGAAGCAAAACTATCCTTCCCCCCCCCCCCATGGGAACGGGTGCTAAAAAATTAGCAATTACGAAAGTTCGTGTCAAATTTTGTCAATCGTCTAATCTAACTTATACTTAAAATAACAAAAAAAAAAGTCAATTTTCTTCTCTAATTTTCATTCTGGAAACGGAGAATTTCGGCACATCGAAGTTGTGATGATAGGATGAGCAAGATGTGCGGATAAAGTGAGCATTTTTAGCGGCGTAGTCAAGAAAAAAATTTCGGAGGGGATAGGGTGAAACTTTGGAGGAGAATGTAATTTAACCCGATTCTATGCTCAAAAAAGAAAATATCTGAATTTCCGTATGGGATATGGTCCCTAATAGCCCCCCCCCCCCACACACACACACTGCATGCGCCACCTCGCGCCTTGTACGTTATTAAATAATTTTCATGACTTTGTGATGACTTGAAAGCCTTACAAAATTTCTGGATAGTAAATATCTCATTTGCTTTTTTGGTGCCTGGTTAATGAAGGCCTTTCATTTAATAAGTATGTTTTTATCAACTTGTAACATCGTGTGGTACATACACGACGTAGTCTACTTATGTGTTTACAAGTTTCACTTAATAGTTAATTTCAGGGGCGTAGCATTCATTATCTACCTTTAATTATGCCCGCTACTGCAGTTGATCCAAATCCCGTTTTTTTGTGGAAGACTTCTGAGATCACGCCCTCCTTGATCTTAGACTCGGCCTTGAATTCAATCATCACTCACACTTCCCGTTCAGTCACGTCGCGACCTACGAAACTCGGTCAAACACACGTGCCAAACGCTCAATCACTACAATCAGCGTCTGTTCAACATTCAGCTCAAACGAGGAGCAGGATATCAGGGTGGAACTCTTCTTAAAGTGAACTAAAAATCGTCTCGTCGTTGTAACAACTTTGTTTCGTTCGTCGAGGGTGAGGTAATAGTGGTGACGAAAGGGTTTAGAAAGGGAAAAAATTGGGTATGGCTTAATAACTAGCTTAGAATGAGAATGATTTCATTTTTATAATTCCCTTTCAAACATATTTATAATCTTCAAAACCTGAAACTTAACCCATTAATGCCTAGCGTCCCTTTTTAGGGACGGTCCAAAAAAGGGTCTGAATTTCCTCAAAATGGACATTTCAACCAAATAATAGTGTTCAATTAGTACCTTGGTATTGTTTCAATTCGTTATTAACAGATTGCAGCACATAACCATTGTAAAGTGTGTTCTGGAGCAGTTTTAATATGATCTTTATCAAAATGACATCGTTCACAATCTCAAGAAAAAAAGCTAAGTTTTCAAAGTTATTCCCAGCTTCCCAGTTTATGTTAATTGCTGATTTTATTTCTTCTGATAATATGTCTTTTTAAATATTATATCGTAGGCAGAAAAAAAATTTAGTAAAAAAGTATGTGTCTGGGGTCTATCGTAACTTTTAAGGGACGCTTGTTCTTTTCTTAATAAACACATTATTTTTTACATAATATTTTTTTATTCTTTTTCCTGCCCATTAAACAGTTTGTAACCAGTATACAAAATGTATTTTGGAAAAAAAGGTAAGGCTTTAATGGGTTAAAAATATTCAATGAATTATCAGTAAAATGAATTGCAATGCCTAAAGTGACTATCAATATTTTACACTCGTTTGCCCAAGCAGTCATTATGACTGCTTAGGCAATTTCCCGTAATTAAAGTAAGGGGGCGGGGTAGCTACAATTATTGATAAATTCATTTATATGTTGCATAAAAAGTCATAATAGCCTAAGAAATTGTGTTATTTTTTAAATAGTTATTTTTCTAATTGAAATCAAAAAGCATTCAAAATGACTGCTTTCAGAATCGTGTGTTGACAATCGAGTTAGGGATTTGTCCGTTGTGTTTTCATTGGTTATCTAGAATGAGGAAATAGCGTTGAGTAAACAAGGTAAAAATAAAAGGAAGGGGTATTTAATTTACAAATTATGTTGAATGAAAGTGAATTTAAGTTGAATACATATTTTTATACAATTTCAAGTCTCTGAAATATTAAAACACTTAAGTAATATCTGAAATTCTTCAGTTCATAATAGAGACCAAATGAAGTTTTTCTCAGTATGTCAGAGCATTGAATAGCTGAGTCCTGATACTTCATCGATTTTTCAATTTATACTCATGCTAATTGTTTCATCAATAAGTTCTCAAGGCTTTTAACATAATACATTTCAAAAAAATTTCACAATGTGATGTTGAACTACATGTTTTCTTCTTCGGTTGCGAGGGTTTTTTGCAGGTTTGTTTTATCTACTTAAAAAACGTTATTACAACGATGCTATTTATGATAATTACTTATTGAAGATGACAGTATTTGTTTTTTATTGTAAAAACTATAATTATCAACTATTAATAAAGAAAACCTACGATTAAGAGTAGTAAGTTTTACAAGTTGGATGCATGTAGATTGTGACATCTGATAAGGTTTCTCTTGGAATCATTCATCGGTATAGGTTCAGCGCTTTAGAGCTGCAAATAATCTAGAAAAATAACTTTTATTTAGCTTTGGCGAGATATAGACAAAATTACAGACATTCGTGTTAGCATTTTTTCTTGAAATGGTGAAAAACATTTTTAGGCCCGCCTAGACCTGTCATGTATTAGTTCTTAATTTCTATGTCTTGTACAGTTGCAGCAAATTTAATGAAATAAAAAAAGGAATTTATCGAAGACTATAATACTCCCGTTAAACAATTTTCCCTTTTATACTTGCTTGAACCCAATATTTTATCATATGCTTAGGAAAAGAAATGGGGTTTTTTCTTTTTATTGGACATATAGTCACTCCTGTTCTGCGGTCACTTTTGTAAAACCCCACGGGTTATCTTAGAATGAGGTCTGACTGTATATGTTTTTAAATATGACATTTAGTTTTATCCTAACTAACATCCATGTCAAGATTAATCTCTCCTTTGTAAACCCGAAAGCAAAACAAGTGACACACGCACCAGACTCTAAGACTCTACTTCAGTGCTTAGATCTGGAGCACACTCTATCAAAACTTTGTTTTTACATAATTGCAGCTCTACGTACTGAAAAATGGGCTTCCTCGAGGCTCCGAAGCAGCACCTGCTTTACGCCCTAAAACTTAGCTCTTCACGAATTATAAATTAACTTTCTAAGATTTAAAAAAAAAAACAGTTATGTATTCATCCGTCTCAAAATACATAATTTAGATTTATCTTTATTAATTTCCAAGATGAAAAGAAAATGGTATAAATGAGTGAATTAGAAAAACTGTAAAAAATAATAATAGTTTTGAGGCATTGACTTGAACACGATTGCAGAATATTATTTGTGCGTTAAAATTTGTATGCCGTGCAATGCGTTTAACGCACACGCCAGTAATTTTCCAGTAAGTCACTAGAATCCTTAAACATCAAGTTCATAACGAAGGCATATATTAAGCAACTTTTAAGTTCAGTCGCATCCGTTCTTTTTTATTTTACAAAATTTCCTATTTAAATTGCTTTTGATTAATGATTAGGTGTTATTAAATAGTATTTGCATTCAATAAATATCATCACCTCGATTTATTACTCTTGTACATAATTATCTCAAACGAAAAAAAATCAATAACGCTGTATCAGGTTAAAATTTAAAATATCACATTAAAAAGCTCTCCCGGGGATTGGGTTCACTGATTATGTATTTTTCCTTTTTAAAATTGGTGAACATTTATTAAAGCTTTACCTAAATAAACTTCATCATTACATTAGTTTTAATTTTTGTTTATACCAGAGCATTTTCAAAAATTTGCATTAACTTTGCACTACATATTGTGCGTTGTATCCATATCAAAGCCGGCCATCTTGTCTACTGGTCAGAGTAGTGTGCTATGGACGGTGTGGTCCCGGGTTCGAGTCCCGGCTTGGGCATGGATGTGCTTTCTCTCTCCTGTCCTTGTCCTTTCTTTGTGTGAATGTGTTGGTGTGAAAGGTTGCCTACCCTATAAACGGGTTCCTATGGCATGTGTGTACTGTGGAAGTCGGACTTCACACCAAACAACGGTACAGTTGGAAAAGTGAAGCAGCTGTAAAATCGCCAGCCTGGCTGGCACACGACAAAAAAAAAATACTTATCAAAGGAAATACTACTAATATTTAATTATTGATCTATTTCTTAACCTACACGATTCTCAATATTATTCCCATAAAACTCCTTTTAGTAGGAGATGCGTCAACACTGCAAAAAATAAACTGTTGTTTTTACAGTATAATACTGCAAGCATTGAAACTGTAAAATGCACAGTGATAAAACTGTAAAATTAGCAATTTTACCCTTTATTACCATAAAATTTGCTGCATTATACTGTAAAAACAACAGTATAACAACAGAGGTTCCCGTTTAAAGCTGTAATTTAACAGTTTATTTCTACAAAATTGGCTGTATTATACTGTAAAAACATTTTACTTTTTGCAGTGAAGGAACCAAATTTTGTTATTTATTTCTACTTCCATTTATCAGTTCTCGTTTTCAACTAGCCATATTAAATATATATTCGAAATGGGTGTACCACCTATCTATAGGGGAAAATTGTAATTAAAAAATGATGTCTTTCAACTTAAGCAAACAGTCGACAATGTATCTTCGATTTAATTCATTTAATAATTAGTTTTTCATTCAAATTCTCTTTTTTAAAGAGATGGTAATAAAAGCTAAAACATGCATTTATATTTAACACTTCAGCCGAACAAATATATTTCTCAAATAGTCTTCTGTCTAAAATTCTAGATTCACCTTACGAATTTTTTAACATTAAATATATTTTGCGTTTTGCCTGGAGAAAAGTCCGCAAACGTTTTTCTCTATCTTTTAAACAATACAAAGCAACAGTTGGATGACTTTTACTACAGTTGCTTAAATACACATAATATAGTTACATGTATTTACACCGTAATGCGTGCAAAGTAATGATGACAATAGATTGTTATGTTGAACAAATTAAGGTTCTTGTTTTTGATGCTTTGTGGTTTTGGGCCTTCGGTTGGCAAAACAATTGATTTCAACAAGAAGCCATATTGTTCTGTTAATTATTAGTCTAAAACTGAATCAACATTTCAAAAAATAAAACATAGATATAATAGTACTTTTGGCATAGTTATTTTTTTGAATATTTTTTTTAAATTGAACTCACACATATTTTTTGTCTCAATTAAATCGCAAAATTAAGCATAAAACTTGTTAAAATGCATAAATGCTGAACTGCATAAATGCTGAAAATTGTTTTTCTGGTAGTAGTATGCATATTTTTACATTTGACATTGCTCTTAATAATCAATCCAAGATTCCCCCCTACCATACCGGTCCAACTTTTGTCACACATGAAGATATTTTTCTTCATTGTATTCTCATAAGAAGGGCGTGGTGTCACACTTCCTACGAACCCTTCTTTCCCCTGTCACACACTCACGATTTTACGAAGCTCCTCGAAACGTGACGTTATTTGTTGACGCCGCTTAAAGATTTTGATACCCCCTTGTCACATAGTGTCACACTTCCCCTAGAATCCCTCCTCCCTCCTTATGTCACATCAGACGCTATTTTCCGAGAACATAATTGCGCGATGTCACACGTGTCACCCTCTCCTCGTCACTTACTGTCACAGCTCCGTGATCCCCTCCCTCTTCAAAGCGTCATTCGTGGACACCCCCTCTTAAAAAATAAAATGAATTGTGTTGCTCTTCAAACTGTCACATTCAGAGAGCATCGTGTAGATGGATGACGAAATGAAGAAAGAATATACAATGGAACCTCGACACCCCACGGGACCATGAAAATGTGTCGAGTTAAGCGGGTATCAACTTACCGAGGTTCCATAATTTCAATGATTGTACTGTTTTAGTGCTTATCACCAACGTTATAAATTTAATTTTAGTATATGATTATTCCATTTTTTCTTTTTTTTTTTTGAAAAGAAAATTACAAATAAATAGGGCAATTTTAAGTACCTTATTAGGAATAAATCCATAATATTTGAAAAGAGCTAAGAGCTCCTTGTCAAAAAATGATCAGTTGTGTATGTTTATTTATTTTGGATTAACAATAATTATTAAAGGCTAGTCAAAATTTCAATTTAGCAAAATCTACTTAGAAGTACTTGGTAGCATTAATAATCGATAAGTGTAGGCATTTTTTTCTAAAACTTTCGTTAAATGCTTAAAAACATTTTCTAACACTAAAAAATGCAGTGTTATAAATAAACGCCCATGTTACCAATGTTAACAAAATCATTTAGAAGTAGATTGAATGACTTATGGAAAGCTTATATCATTTTTTTTGTGCAAATGCATTCTTTGATGTCTCTGAGAAGTCCTTAATTTTTTGTACCACTCTAGACTGGTGTTTCCAATATGTCATTCATTTTTTCATGCTTGTATTTATTCGACGTTGTCAGATGTCAAGGGGTTTAGACCATTTTTATCACTTCATAAACAAACTTCCGAAAGGAATATTAACATACTTCAAACTGAAGGGATTTATGGTATTTTTTATTTTTCTCTTCCCTTGGTTTGTCCCCAAAAAGTTTTTAGATTTTTAAATTTTCCTAATATCAACAATGAAAATATTTGGTTCTTAAAGTGTCCCGCTCCATATGAACTGCACAAGTCTCAGTGACGTCACATGATTTAAACATCGCCACATTGTTTTGGAGCAAGCTCTCTAGAGACTGCGTGATATCATGGTGACCCCTGACCGCATGTCAAGGGGTTAAAACCATTTTTATCACGCCATAAAAAAAAGTTTCGAAAGAAATATTAACGTATTTGAAGCTGTAGTGGTTTATGGTATTTTTACTTGACTTGACTATTAGTTTAGTACAAGTTCTAGATTTTTTGAAATTTTCTTCGTGTTAAAAATATAGATGTTAGGCTCTTAAGAAAGTGTCACCTTCCCATCTGTACGGTATACAGAACACTGACGTTACATGCCTCAGTCGTAGCCACATTGTTTTGGAGCAACAGCGCTTTAGACGCGCTTTTTTTTTTTTTTGTGACTTCACAGTGACCTGAGATTGTAACATGGAGCACAATGCTCTTTTAAAAGTCGAGTCTAAATTAAGATAGGCCACCAAACTTTTAAGAAAAATGCCTAAGTTATTTTTTCCACTCTCTTTGTCAATAAAATTTACAGAAATAAATGTTGGCCTTCCTTGTACTATTAGATGTAACCTTTCAAACTGCTAATTGAGCAATTATCTTCCTAAGACTTTAGATTATCCCATCACTTTTATTGAACTAATCTGTGAAATACATCCATGTTTTTAATGACGACGGAAGAAATATTAATGCGTAACGGTCTGTTGTTTCACCTTTCTGTGCTAATTTACAATAATAGTATGTTCTTCAAATAAAAATCACGTACTTACACATACTGTAGTAAATTAAGAAGAAAAAAAGAACAGATTGGTGGCAAGCTATTCTCGAGTTTACGGTGAAACAATGACACTTTGGTTTTCCAGCATACTCCCTAATGACAAACTTCATTTTCCTTCATTTCCATTCTGTTAGCATTTCTGGTGAAAGCACTTTATTGTAAGCTTAGAAGTGTTTAAATTTCATCCGTGACCCGTTCTAGTTTAGTGACCCTTTGTCACTACAATTACGCTCAAAAAATACGCTGCCTGAAAACAACGTAATAACTTTCAAGTTATGTAACATTTGCGTCGTCCGAGTCCAGCTCGCGAAAAATATTTATTACCTTTTCGTTATGGGTGAAATAAATTCCGACTTAAAGGACAAGACAGCGGCTTCTTTGCCCGAAAGAAACAAAGGAAGAGGAACCATAGATTAGTGTCTCTCTTTCCGACAACAACAAGAGTAACCCTCTCCAAATCAACATTTAGCCGCTGCCCTGCCCAGCTTTAGACTTTCTCGAACTTCTAACAAGGTCTCGTGTTCCCCTGCAATTTACCTGCCATCCTGAAGACAGTTTTTTCAATCACACAGAGCGAAAAGAAAGCGATTGTTTGAGCAAATGTGGTTTATTGTTCCTTCCCAGCACTCACAGAAACCTTTTCCGTTAACCCTCAGGACTTCGCTCAAGAGGGGCGGTGTACCTGCTTCCATCAAAGGTCAAGAATGAGAACTTAAGAGTTTAGAAAAATTGGGTAGCTTTCCGTGGTGTAACTAGAATTTTAATTAATGGGTGTTCTCCACTCTTCAGAGATCGCTTCATATCAAGAAGAGAAGTCAAGATTTCAGACTATTATTTTTTGTTCAAGCCTGGAGTTCTTTATTTTATATCTTAGACTTGATATACGATCATCGTAATTATATCTTCAAACTGTTTTGGCTCCGTTTCTTTTTAAAAGATAAAAATGGAAGTTGATAGCGATCATGTAGCAATGAAATACTATGTTGCTAATCCTAGACATATCAGTTTAAATGATGATATGGACTGTTCAAAACTATTTAGCTGCATTGTAAACTTGTTTCGTTTCAAAATCTATGGTGAGCTATTAAAATTGAGGCAGGCTGCATAAAAAATGAAAAACTTGTAAGATAATAAAGTTATTTTTGGTTCTTTGTTTATTTCGAAAATTAGTTACCTTTCCTTTATTTTAAAACTAAACATTGTCGTTTAGTAGTAAAAACATCCAAATATGAGCAATTTTAAGAATTGAGCATTTGCTTAAAGGTGAAAGTATTTTGAATTAAACGTCTTCAAAACGTTAGTTTGAGTTTTTTATACAGTTGTGAAAACTTTTTTTGATAGAAGTACAAATTCTTTTCTGGCTGAAACTCATCGACAACTAAACTATAGTTTTCATTTAATCTGTGGGCATTTTTAGTCAGTAGGATTGGAGATAAAACTGCTGGGGAAGACATTGATTTACATTCCACAAATTATCTAAAACTTTTGAATGCAATTTAAGTCAAGATACTTTCTGATTAATCTAATTTTTATTAAACAAGATTAGGAATGAAATAAGACATCATTTACTTCAACTTGGAAAACTTCAAGAGCAAGTACACTTTAGAAAAAAGAAAGAGCTCAAATGTAGTAGAAATAGTCTTAGGTCTCCACTTCACACAGGTGAATTTTTTTAATTGTTTTTTCTAGGACCTTTAAATTGATGGTAGTTCTGTTAATTTTATTAGCTTTAATAACTTTAAATGTTCCAAATAAAACTAAAGAAGAAAGTTTTTAATAATTAATTCCCTTAAAATAAGTTTAAAAATTTTTACCTTTAAAAGTTGTAGCTAGAAAAACTAATTTTTTGAGAATTTCTCTCTTGAAAATTAAATAATTTTTTTCTAGTTAAAATAAGGCTTTCAAAGCCCTTTAAATCCATATCAGAAAAACTTGTTTTCGGATTGACAATTATTTTAACTAATAAATTTTCTTCATTTCTGATAAAGAACTCCAGCACCTCAACTACAATCAATAGAAGTGAGCTGTTTAAGTTTTCTTCCAATGTTCAGAATGGAGATAAACATGACCGTTCCTTTGTTTTCTGATGCCTTTTATTTACATATGAATCTGTTACAAATGAATAATTTTTAATTCATTGGCAGAAACAGGTCAATTCGTAAAAATTTGACACTGCAAATCTATACCGTAAAGTCGGGTTACATGGACCCACAAGGGGGTTACTTGAGCCCACAGTAAAATGATAAAATCTGGGTTTGGTACTAGCGTTTGAGACTGCAGAGTGCTTCTACCTAGCCCAGAAACGAGGAACTATGTGCAAGTCTTCAACTAGTGAGTAGAAAACCTAGATTTTATCATTTTACTGTAATGGGCTCTAGTAACCCCCTAGGGTCCAAGTAACCTGACTTTACGGTACCTATGAAAATTCCTGAAACGTTAGAAAATGGTTCTTCAAGTAGAAAGTAATCTTTCAAGAATAATAAATTAAAAAAAAACCGTTACATTGTAGAAAAACACTTTAAATGCCCATAACTAGATATTTGTCCTAATCTGAGCTTTTAAAACATGATTTATTGATAAATGTGGTTCAGAAAACCCTGCTACACTGAAAAAAATATAGTGTTTGCATACTATTTCCTATTGAACTAAAGGATGTGAAGAATGAACAGCAATTTATCAAAGGTTCTAGCATTGTTTCTGAAAGCTCTGAAAATATTTAAAACTACCTTTTGCACTTCTCTACCAAAAATCAATCTTCGGTATATACGCTCTAAACTCTCTCCCCCATTGCGGCCAATTTAATATCGCTGATACAATATTCATGATTCATCAGAATTTGAAAATTCTCCCTCATGAAGCCATTAGACACCCTGGATTCCTAAATCTCTCCAGGGATTCATCTTCACCCCCACCAATCCAAGCGTGATCGGTATCAGAGGTTTTTTTTTCTCTCTACCTTCCATCATTCCATTCTTCCTCCACTCTTTCCCGTGCCGTATAATATCTTTTTCATTCCCGACCGCCATCGGTGCATGAAGCACCACACACGCGTTTTTCAAAATTCTTTTTTCCTGTCGTTTTTCTTTTCCTCACTGGTGTCTGACATCGACCAAACCCTGAGGCTGAGTGATACCCGCCTTCCTCGGATCACCAGTTGATATGATGGCTGTGCGCCATCAACTGTTGCGAGGAGATTTTTCAGTCACTGATGTCTTAGGTAGCCATCGGAAGAAGTAAAAAAACTGTTTGATTGGAAGTTAAAAATAATAACAAGCAATGCAAGACACGTCTACTGTTCAGAGAAAAAAAAAAAAGCAGCCGCGTTTTTGCTTCACGAACTAAAATAGTACGATTCAAGCAGGATGGTTACGTTATTATGGTGGGAAATGCAATGAAGGGTACTAATGGGGCAGTAAAGGGATTATTAGTGCGGTAGACGTGAAAAACGGGTTGGAATATACGATGTTTACCTATATTTTCAGCTGCAATGGAGTTAAATCTTAACAGGATTACGTTGTTTTGTAGGTGTTGTTAAAAATAATGCATTCATGAATTTTGGGACTAAACATATTTCGTCTTGATAACCGATTTCTATCCTGTTTCGTTTTTTTTTCCAGAAAAAATGCTCGAGAGGTAAAATTATACTAATTTTTCCCCTCCTTTTAAGTTATAAATCAATTAGGAATGAAACGCAAGTAAAAAAAAAATATGATACTACAGGGAAGGTTAAAGGCTTAATTGCCGTGCCTTCCACATCAAGGTTATCGGGATATGGAAGATGTATCACCACACGTCCTATAAAATGCCGTCTTATCACTATTCAAGGGGGAAAAAACGAAATCCAAAACTGTTAATGTTGAAAAACATACAAAGATTGGCCTCCGTTAAGTGTTCCACCTCTAAGTATGTACCGGTAGTAACAGAGGCCCACAGGTAAGTGATTCTACTTCAAACATATAGATTATTTCCTTCTTTGGATTAAAAAATTGTGCTTAACTTTAACATCAGTTCAAAAAGCATATTGATCTCAGACCATATCATGAATGCAGATAAATTGAAGATATCGAAGCTTTCTTCTTATAAAAAGTATACGACTTATTTATTCTTTAAATTTTAAAACGCCTTTCTCTACTCGTTGATTATTTTCATAAGCAATCAAGTCATTAACACACATGTCTCTAAATAACTAATCAACTATTTTGATTATAATGTATAGTTTCTTTCGCATGTATTGCTTTAACTTTTTCAATAATATTTTTGAATTTATAATCTGATCAATTGAGTGAAATTCTTAAAAAAATGCCTTTTCATAGCAGATTTAATAGCACGTTATTTTTATTAACTCGAATTATCAAAAAGGTACTCCCATAGCAATGCTGAATGCCCTCAATGAGGATGCCCTCCCCCCTTCATCCCCCATCCCTCCAGATAGTCGTAACAGTGGCAGATCTTCGATTTTTCTAAAACGAGACAAATTGCGAAACTGCCGTCCTTTCGCTCCCACTACAAGTTTTCATATAGATCTTGACCGAAAAACAAACTAGCACTGAAATACGGGGTGTTTATCCTCTTCTTCCCCAGGAAACTGACTTCCGGGATGATTTTTTGGACTGCCTGCGATGAAGTTGCACATTGAATAGCAGAAAACGAATCAAATTTCTACTAAGCATCGCGACGTTATTAAATGTATCAGAAAAGCACTTAACTTTCTTATTTATCCAAAAAATGTACTGAAATACAGTATTGTGATTCCTGAAATTTGAATCCCCACGTTAAATGCATTGCTACAGTTATGTATAATCAAAATATCATTTCCATTGCTCTTTAAGACTGAATTCTCAGAAGACGGTCTCGTGAAAAAACAGAAAACTTGTAGATTTGTACTTTGTTGCGCGCGCGCGCGCGCGTGCGTGTGTGTGTGTGTGTGTGTGTGTGTGTGTGTGTGTGTGTGTGTGTGTGTGTGTGTGTGTGTGTGTGTGTGTGTGTGTGTGTGTGTGTGTGTGTGTGTGTGTGTGTGTGTGTGTGTGTGTGTGTGTGTGTTTTAAACTTTTTTATACATTTCTAAAGAATTTGACTAATTTCCTTTGCACTGTCTTAGTATATCTTTGATGTGTAATTGTTTTCGGAGAATACCTATAGCCAGAATAAAGTCATCACAAGCAACCCTGGTTCATAAACATATAAATATTTTCTGTTTACTCAACTAATATTTTGGAGCTGTTTTAGTGATTCAGGTTTAAAATTCTTTACAACCCTCGTTATCCTCGTCACAATCATTATTCCTCTCATTTACTTTTGCTTGGAGAAGAGCTAAAATAATCTTTGGGAGTAGGAAACTTAAAATTAATTTTATAAAAAGCCACCATTACTTTTTCGCTGGAATTATTTCTCATTACTGCCTTTCAGTTGACTTCGGAGAGTTATAGGCATTTTTCCAATCAAAGATTACCTGAGTTAAAGATTAGAAAATATTAGAAATTTTGTAAATATCAAAAATGTTGCTTGCTGCAACCAACCTTTGCTCTTTAAAAGCGAGTTATGTTTATACATATATGTAATATCTATGTTAAATCCTCCATTTGCGTCTGCTTTTCTCGCTAAATCAGGGATCTTGTTAAACCTGGCAAAGTTATAATCGAACTTGACTGCAGTTTAGTCAAAGTTGAACAAATGCTTGGCGAAGTTCAAATTTATGGAAACGCATACACAGGTCTTGATACAAAAAAGTCTAGTGCAAGAAAAAAGTCATTTTAATGCAAGAAGTAAAAGAAAATTAAAGTTAAGTAAACAGTTAAATTTCTAGATTGCTTATTGTCTTAATACTGATAGATCATTTATCCCCCTCTTGCAAGAATATGTAATCTGATTGTCAAAAGGAATTTATTGTTTGTAGCTGTCGTATAACTCGTTTACCCGCATGTTAAAATTAAAATAATCACCCGTGTTTTTAATCTTCACTACCGTATGTCAAATGTAAAAAAGTTTGAGATATACAGAACTTCAAAAGGTAATTTAATGCCACTGTAAGATGACATTTTATAAATCCAGGTCATTATTTTTTACAGGGATCTGCGCATTTGTTTATAGTGGTCATAAATACGAATTAAACAAAGTACACTCATTTAACTATTCCAAATGACAATAGCACTCATGCCTCTTTTTCATATAATAAGTTACTTTGACAATTTGTGATAACTAACAAAATGACAGACAGTACAATGGACGTAAAAAGTCTGAGATCTAAGGACCACCCAAATTTATGTCAGAGTGATATGAAGTACCTTAATGTTTCCACTAGACAAATAAATGCTGTAAACTTCAGTATTAAATGAACTGTGCTGTGATTTGTTACATAAAACCAGCAGCTGTCCTTTGTCTCCTGTTATGGACTTGAAGGGCTGGAGAGTGATATATAGAGTAATTACCTCATCTAGTATTCAAAAGAGATGGTCTATTGATAAGTTTCCGTGCTGCCTGTTATATTGAGCAGCTATAACAAGTTTGCTTGTTTTTCAAGAGCATACTTTACAGAATCTTTTTCTCTTTCTTTGATAATTTACATAAACTGTTCTAATACTTTTAAGAGTCTCGGCAGCTGTATGGGCTCAAAATTGAACTCTGAGCTTCATGATGGCAAAAATTGAATATGAGCAAGAAAATCGATACTTGAGCAAAGCTTCACAAAAAATGATGAGCTTAACATTTTATGCATACCAAAATTGTTAAATATGGCAGATTTTAACAACGATATTCCATGTCTATTTTAACATGTTATTTTTTTATCTGAACTTTTATATTTTTCTCGTTTTAACTTACAAATAAAGCTTGTTTTCTTCACATTTTGCAGCAAGCATTGAACGGAAAACAGTTCCGTTCTCACTAAGCTTCATTACTGTAATTTTATTTGTTAATACAAATTTCGCGATGTTTGAGATTTGCATGAATTTATGCGTACGTTCCAACTAGTGAATTTTTAAATAGGAATTTATTTCAACAATTTAGAGAATCATGAATATACAAAAATATTTTTCGCTTATAGAAATTAATGTTATTTTACTTTTATGAGTACATTCTACTAATTTATTAATTTTTTTAGTTTGCATGGATTTAAATAGAAATGTTTAAAAAGATTTTCTGCTTGCAAACTTACACGGTTATATTATTTTATTAATTACAACAAACGTCATTACTTGTCTTAGATAACTAACCAGAAGTTTCCTGAAAAAAATCACAGACAATAATTAATTTGCTTACACTTATCCTTTCAACACTGCATGTTGTATTGCAATGATGACTTTTTCGTGGCAAAATGCGTGAAATGCTGATATCTAAAATTAAAAATATCTATATCCATCTGGTATTTGAGGTCGTGCTTCAAACCAACTGCTCATATAGATCTGGGTCTTACACCCGAAATAATCTCCTAGTGAACTTAGAAAACAATTAATTCTTTTTCGTTTTCACATTTGCTTCCCTTTTTTAACCCCGAGAATAACCCTTGAAGCATGAAGAACGACATAAGGAAAAAAAGATATCTAATGCATAAGAAACGTGCAGCAATGAAGACGCTCTACTTAGGGAAGCAGCTTGTTCTTTTGAGAAGTAAGAGCTGCGCCCCCCCCCCCTCTTCTTCCCTGGTTGACAGCACATCCTGCATCCAGGATAAATGGCAAGGCAAAGTGACACTGAGGCAGATGTTGATTGATCCTGGGGTGGCTGGTGCCATTTAGTTGTGGAGACTGCCATCAACACCTCTTCCTGACGCTTCTTTGCAAATGTAAATTGATCTTAAGAGATGCATTTAGGCCGCTTTTTGGGATTAAGTTTTCGAGTTTGGTGAGGAGTTATGTTAATTTAAATTGGTGTTTGTTTCTTATTTTGCACATCAGTGCAAAAATAATTTAAATGTACCTCATAAAAATTTGATTGACAAGTATATATTGTAAATAGACATATTGGTTTTAAGAAGTGAAGTAGTTTTCGAGTTGTTGAGTTAAATTAATTCAACTTAGTGTTGTGTTTCTTATTTCTCGTATAGGCAAATATAGGGTTAATATACTTTATAAAACTTAGATTAGCCAATATGTCTTTAAAAAAGACAATGTATGAAATGCAGAAAAATACGGCACGTTTGGTTTTATAATTTGACATTGCTGCTATAGTAAAATGAAATTATAGTGTTGCATTTGTGATTTATCACCTGATTTTAAAATTTTGTGTTGAATGGGCTACATTAGACAAATATGTAGATCACTACAACCGTAATTTCGTCAAGGGGGGGAGGTGGGGTGCAACATTCCCAATCTGTAATTTTTTGATGTGCTTATTCAGATGGAATTTTTCTGCACCAGATGAGTTATTTTTCACCGTTTGCAGGAAAATTTAGAGCAATGTGACGTCTGAAAGATTTTTTTTTCTTTTTGAAAGAATTAGTCGCCAAAATATATTTTATATTCAACCAAGTGCACTGTTCCGGAAGTTGACAAACCCCTTTATTATTATTATATTTTTTTTTGGATTGGTAAATAGCTAAAATCTGGTTCTGAGGACTTAACTCCCCTCCCCCTTATGTATATGATGCGTGATCCAGAGATGTGATAAGTAATACAATAAGAAACCACCGTATATAAATATAGAATTTAAAAGTGGTTTTTAAATAATGATAGTTTAGCAATGTCAACTATAATTTGGAAAAAAAGCTAGTAAAAGAGTTATTTCAATCAGAAATATAAGCTTTACATATCTATTCCTGCTGTAATCATATGTGTAGCATGTAAGGATATGTTATCAATAAGACGCGTAAATAATATTTTTAATTGTTAAAAATTTATTAAAATTATGAAAAAAAAATATTCTATCCAAAACAAAAAGTATTTATTGTTGTACTTCGCCTTAGAAAACACTTCCCTTTATATAGATACGAACATAGTTCTGCAAGAGTCCAATTCAATGCGATCACTCTTTAACAGTTGCTTACGTCGAAACCCTTTAGAAATAAAGACAAGCAAAGTCCCCCGCAAATAGAATAATAAACAATCACATTCACAAATAAACCTTCTAAAATTGATATATAGATTCACAAAGTCGGTGTCTTCGAGGAAGAAATATTACCGATCGGCAAACCTCAATTGCGTAGGTGGCTGCCATTTTTTCAACTTAGGCCCATTCATCATGTTAGGAACTTGACGAATGACTTCTGCCGTCTGCTGACGCATTTTAATCGCAGCTTTTTCGCTTATTATTATATTCTATTTTTTCTCCAGAGGTCATGTAAGTACAGACACATACAAACAGTTGCAAGATTGCGACCCTTAATATTCCATTCACACATGCTCCCACTTTAACTGCTCCCACTTGGAGCGTTATTATGCAGGGGCAAACAGCGCTCATAATTACACTTTACGTGATTACTAACTGGATTAGAGTTTGAACTCGACGTTTCAAGACGTACGTAAACTTTTGAAAATGAAGAAAATATGTGCAATTTAAGGCATCAGCAAGCTGCAAGTCTTTGTACAGATATTGAAATTAATATTGAAAGCAGGTGCAGCGTGATAAGTGGATAAAAATATTATTTAAACAACTTATTGTCTGAAATTTATAAAAGGCAGGAAATACCAAAGTGAACCGTTATATTAAATAGAACCACCAATTCTTACATCGCTGTGAGTACGGTGAAAATGTAAAATCAAGCGATAATCACTAGCTCAAAAAAAAAAAAAAAAAAAATATATATATATATATATATATATATATATATATATATATATATATATATATATATATATATATATAATATATATATATATATATATATATATATATATATATATATATATATATCGAAGTAGATCAATGTACTCTTCCTGGATCTAACAGCTCTTGAAGAAACTAGGTTTGGGCTCCTTCCATGAGCACTATAAATGTCTTATACATCTAAATCTCTAACTACTATTTACAGATGCTAAAATTGTCATTTTCTGATAAATATTACTGTAAGATGGAATGCTGCAGTACGAAAAGAGACAGAGGGAGAGATTGTTCCATATCAAATTAAACCTTATAAAATTTCTACATCTCCTCATAAAGAACGCAGTAGCATCATCAAATACTAATTTCGGACTTATCCTTTTTTTTTTTTTTGTTTATGACATCAGTTTTTTTTTCTTTTTTTTAAATGAGGATATTTTATTGAATAAATTTTAGTTTGTTCTCAAGATTTGTTGCTTTTTTCGTAATTTTTACCAACCGTTTTTATATATTGACCAGTACTCTAAGACCACTCTACTCAGAAGTTTGCGCAAGAGATTATCACACGCTATACTATAGTAATAAAATATGTAATAACGGAACAATATGTGCGACATATTATAATAGGGTTTGTTATTTTAAACATACATGCAAGTATTTAATATTACATTGACGTTTACTTCCATTGTAGCACAAAAAGGAAAAAAATGGGGGAAATGCAATACTCGGTTTGTTATCTGTATTATCTTTTAACAAAGAAGGCAGCTGATTTATAGTTTACTATGATAATAATATACTTTGCATTAGGTAAAGCATTCCCATCGTTGTCATACTACTACGAAACAATTATAAATTGGACAACTTGCATGAGAGAGGATGTGATCTCAGCTCCTACACTTCTTTATAGTTGCATATATTTTTTTACAAATAAGAAGTTAATTTAGACTTTTTACGTGTGGCAAGAATTAATATTAAATTTAAAAGGTTAAAGATTAAGAAAACCGAATCAATGACTTATTTCTAAGAACACCCTGAATCAAGTTATCTTTCTAAAAATAAAAGAAAACTTTATCAAAATTGGTTCATCTATTTAAGAGCTAGAATGACACTGACTTATAAACAGAGACGAAATGAATAGATGCACGTTAAACGTAGAACCTTCCTCACTGTTTTTGCTTCATAGATTAAAAATAAGTTTTGAGGATTATAGGGCTCCGATACTTATTTTGTTATAAATTACTTCTTAATAATAAAACATGTTTAATGCAAACTTATTTAGCGAATATACTTTCCTCGAGGCAAATAACGTGTTCTAAATGTTAACGTGTGTTGCACATTTTATATGTCGGCCACCTTGTTTGGTGGTTACAGACGTCTCATCGTGATGCGGTGGCCCTGGGTTCGAATCCCCGGCTAGGACAAGGACGTACTTTCCATCTCTCCTATCATTGTCTTTTTTGTGTGCCAAAGTGTTATGAATGGATGCCTACCCTATTGACGGGTCCCTATGGCATGTGTGTTGAGCTAAAACGGTCTTTCACCTGATTAATTTATTATATGGTCATTTGAGAGCGGGAAATATTTAAAAAAAAATTGAAAAAGTATTATCTGAATCAAATACAAGGTGATGCAAAACTTTAAAGAGTTTTATCTCAGTTTGAGCTCGACTGTAGATACCACTTTTATGCTTAGCACGGCAGCATACCTATTCCGCCTTAAATCGAGTGGATTTCATCGATTCGGGCTCGGACACCCGAGTGGTATTTGAAACAACAAAAGAACACATTTTATGTACAAGCTTCTTAGTGTATGATTATGAATTTTACCTTTTTCTTTTAGGGTCACGATTATTTGTGCAAGGAATGGGACACCAAGTCGGACACTTTCCAACAGGATGGTCTGACTGAGCATGGGTCCTTCAGGAACTCAGACTGCGCAGACCTGAGTGAAAATGGATTAAACAATCATGACAATCCCCTTGAGAGTTTGCAGAAATTCTGCCGATCTAAGCTAACAGCTTTAGATCAGGGACAGGAGATTGTTGCAGGAAGTTCTGGGATGCAAAAAATGGAAGTTAGTCGCAAACAAAGAATCGAAAGGTAAGACAATTATTTTCGAAACCTAAATGTTTACTTTCAATTTTGTATCGTATCTCCCGCTGCCGTGCATTCCATCACAAAGCATTTTAACCCTTTATGTCCCAAATTAAATTAACAATGAATTGTTATATATTCGTTTGGTTTTTTGAATTGAAAATACATCAAAAAATATGTTTACCGAATGTAAAAATTTTGAAAATTTTGAGGGTCTAAGGCCCCCTACGCCTTAGAGCCCCCAAGAAAATTGTTTCCGATTGCATGTACCATCTGTCGGCCTCTCAGCAAAGTACAAGGAGTGGTACTCATAAGCTTCAGCAGGATTCCAGTCATTTAGAATTCATAATACTAAATTAATATAAAGGGCTTAAAGCTTAGCATAATTAGCTTGGAATTAAAAAAAAAGAGCGAAATTGCTCTAACCAATATTAACTAATGCAGTGTATCCACGGTAAATTAAATAATTAGAAAATAAGCTAAGTCAAACGTAATGGGATACATAAGTTATAATGAGTTTCTTACATGCATGTGAAAAAAGAAAAAAAAACTCAAGAGATTAAAAAGAAAGATTTTTTTTTTCAAGAATATCAACAAAGGATTTTCTTTTCTTTTTGCTTTACTTTAACTTCTGAAATATTTGCGATACAAAATGACAACATTTTTTTCAAAAAACATATCTATTCGTTATTAATCTCGTTTGGAGACAGCAGCAGTAAAAAGATTTCGGTAAACTAAAATAATAATAATAATAAAATATCTAAAATTTTTTACTGTAAGTTGAAACTTGAAAAACTACCCAAACGTTCAAATAACAAGAGATGTAATAGAGGAATTTAGTATTTTTAATATAAAAATAGCCGAAGTTATGATTGAATAAACGAACAGTGATATTTTCCCACTAAAAATTAGAAACTATTTGTTTGGTGTGAAAAAACTATTCTTATGCACTGACTGCTATCGAAAATGCTTAAAGGTGGAAAACATTGCATTAAGTACAACTATATATTATTTTTTCCACAAAATATTTAATCAAAATTAATAAATCAGAAATATTCAGGACAGTAATTCAAAGTATTATATTTAACTAAACTGTCAAGCGGTCTTAGAGAGAAAATACATTTAGTAAATCCAATTATTTTTGTACAAATTATATTTTCGTATTTTAGAGCATGTAAAATTAATTTTGGGGATTTTACTTTGGAAGAGAGAAATCATAGTTTGTATTTTATTGAAGGTTACATATATTGTAGTAACCTTCCCCCAATACCCAGCAAACCAGAGCTCAAATTTACTTCTAAACTAGAGTTAATCTCTGTGTCATGTCACGATAGCGAAAAATATTTTTGGGCTTGAAATGAGCAACCAATTCGAATGATCCATATTCAAGTGTAGAAGTCGTTTTCTCACATCAGACCGGTAACAGAGGGAAAACCAACACTAAGAGAAAGCCAATTTTTAAGCCCTGTATCACGGGACACAAAATATAAACCAGTTTTCCGAGATCATACCTACACTGTAAAAAATTAATGTTGTTTTTACAATATAATACATTGCTAATTTTATAGTAATTTTGCAGTAATAAAATGTCAAATTTCTAATTTTAGAGTAGTAAATTGTAAAATTACTAGTTTTACAGTTTATTACAGTGCATTTTACAGTTTTAAACTAGAACATCTGCTGCCCGTGTCATACTGTTTTTTTTTACAGTCTAATACAGCTAATTTTAGATTAACTAACTAAAATTTGTAATTTTGCAGTTTCTTGCTGTGCATTTTACAGTTTTAACTGAAACCTCTACTTTCAGTTTTTTCCTGTAAAAACAACAGATAGGCAGACTTGCAGTGTAGAACAAATATTCAGACTGTGATTTGTGTTTAAGTATGGTTACTTTATCCACTTTTAATTGAGCTCTCTGAGAAAACCTAAATCAGAAGCAAATTTATAACTCCTGCATCACAGGACACCTACATGAAATCAATGTTTCGCGCGAGCATATTTAGAACATAGATCTATGATCTAGAACGAAATTCATACGCTGTTAAAACTTTCCCTGAAATTTTACGGTAAAAGTTACTGTCATCCATGTTGCCAGTAACTTTTACCGTAAAATATTTTTTTCTGTAAAATTTTACGATGAATAAAACGAGAATTAAGAAGCGCGAGATACGAATGACAAGGATGGAACCCGGGACCCAATTTTTACACCCTGCTTTACTATCCACGATACCAGATGAGACACATCAGGAGATCGGAAATAGGGTGTCCGTGTCATATGCATCGCACAGTAAGTCACGTGGTGATCAATTGGCGCTGCAATCGCAATTTTTTTTTATCGGTACAATTTACTGTAAAAATTTTCTCTACTGTAACGCTACATTTTACAGTAACATTTACCATAAAAGCTTCTTGAATTGTTAACAGATCGTGCTCAAGTGTTGAAGTCGTTTTACCCACATCTCACCTCGTTCCCAGGGAAAACCAACATCAAGAGAAAGCTAATCTTTTATCTAAATCCGGTGTATCGCAGCACACCAACATGAAATCAGTGTTTTCCGAAACCATACCTCGAATCAAGACTTTGACCTTAATCATTCATGCAAGCTTATTCGTCTTAATTAATAATTTGGAATGCTTAAAAAAATGCATGATTTTAGAGAAAAATGACATAAAAAGATAGAGATTGTGTACGTATTTTAACCCGTTAATGCCTAGCTCCCCTTTTTAGGGACGGTCCAAGAAAGGGTCTGAATTAGGGATGCACCGATAAGCAAGTTGGCCGATTACCGACTGTTGATAATTGGCCGATTGATCGGCCGATTAATGATAAGGATGATTGGTTTTCTACTACCAATTTCACCATCACTGTTTTTTCTCTCTTACACAATAACAAGTTTTGAAATAGTAAGTAATTTATTTCTGAGAGAGGATTTTTTTTTCCATTTTCTTAGTTTTCACAAAATAATTTCAATATTTTATCAAATTTCTCAGAACCAATTTTCATATTATTGTCAATAATATTACTAAAACATTGTTAGTTATGTTAAGTGGACATAAAAATTCAAAAAAAAAAAAGGGGGGAAGGGGGTATCTGTGGTGAGCACTCCAATTTAGAAGTACTTTAAATTCATTTTTTTTCAATAATTAGCAGCAATTTAATTCAATACTTTTATTCTTTGAAAATTAGAGGTTATCTTAAAGCACTGTGCTAAGGAGAACACTATCGTCACATGAAAAATGTTGCAACATTGTCTATGTATTTATTCAAAGTAGGAGAATTCATTAAAAAAAAACTTTATATCAACTTTGAGGATTATTCGTTAGTTTCTTAATGAAAGTATACTTTAAAGAATAATTTTTGAAAAATATTTTTTCGGACGATTAATCTGCCCAATTTTGCCGATTATTAATCATCGGCAAAGTGGCTGAATATGGCCTATTAATCGGTGCTGCCGATTAATCGGTGCATCCCTAGTCTAAATATCCCCAAAATGAACATTTCAACCAAATAATAGTGTTCAATTAGTACTTCAGTATTGCTTCGTTATTAACAGATTGCAGCACATAACCATTGTAAAGTGTGTTCTGGGGCAGTTTTAATTATGATCTTTATCAAAATGACATCGTTCACAATCTCAAGAAAAAAAGCTAAGTTTTCAAAGTTATTCCCAGCTTCCCAGTTCATGTTAATTGCTGATTTTATTTCTTCTTATAAAAATGTCTTTTTAAATATTATGTGGTAGGCAGAAAAAAAAATTAGTAAAAAAAGTATGTACCCTCTGGTATCTATTGTAACTTTTAAGGGACGATTTTTCTTTCCTTAATAAAAACATTATTTTTTACATAATATTTTTTTTATTATTTTTCCTATTCATTAAACACTGTTTGTAACCTGTATACAAAGTATCTTTGGGAAAAAAAATGTCCGGCATTAATGGGTTAAGTGCTTTATAATTACTTTTTACTCTGTTATTGATGTCATATTTAGAGAATATATAATTCGTAAAATGTACCACCTACCGTGCTGTGAACAGATTTATAATCATCATATTCGAACATACGGGTCAGTTTAAAGAGGTTTAACAGAATATCCAGTGTTTTTGGATAACAATATATTTTGTATCAAATTCTTTAATTCATTTACCTTATTCAAAAACTTAAATTAATATGTTCTTTTAATAAACAGTTTACTACAATGGATCGATGATAGCTCTTCTAAATTTTCTGAAGAAAAAAAAGCTTTTGATTAAATTTATAAATATGTCATTTATTTCTTCTAGGAAAGTAATTTTGTAATTTTGGAGTGGTGCAGTGCAAAGAGATCTTAAGTTTTTAATTTTGTGATACTGCATTTCGGGCTCCTTATTTGCGGGAGGCCCAGCGTAACTGACTCTTGTGCACCTGCTTCAGTCAAGCTCCGTGTTTGACACTAAACCGTTAATCAAATTACTGTGTAAATCTAGTAAGCTGTAAAAAGGGTAATAAGTGTTTTGAGGAAGAAAATTTTATGTTTTATACATTTCTTAACTCGCTTGACACGAAATATCGGAAATTTATTTTTTGTACTAAAATTAGCTCGTATTATTTTATATTTTGCATCGATCTCATAAATGCAAAAACATTAAATCCTCCCCCCACCCAATCTTAATTTAATTAAGAAATTGACAGAAGTCAGACTGTTATCAATATAATTTACTACCAACGAATACTCTTAACAATTACTGCTAAATATGAATAATTTTCATTTGTTTCAGCAGTAGCAGCCCTGAACCAAAGAAAGAGAGTCGACTTACATCTATCATTGATCAATTACGGATTAATAAATCGAAAAACGTAACCCAACCAGAACCGAAACCAAAAAAGAAAGACAAAGCTCGATCGCAAACTCCGTGCCCGCAACAAAGTGATAACAACGGTAAGTACCATACAGCAAATTACTATGTATTACATGTATAAAATGAAAAAAAAAATCGGTCAATTTATTTTAGTAACAATCATTGTTGTCACTAGTAATTCGTATTTATCTTATCGCTAAATTGTTAATCGTCTTTGAATATTGAAGTTGTTTATGTTTAACTGTAGAAAATTAGCCAGATAAATTAATCCCTTTATAAGAATTGTTATACAAATATAGAACAAGGGATCAGAAAATTCTTATTGGATTTATTCGGGAAATCAGTTTTTTTTTTCTCTCAGGATCGCCTGCAATTTTGAATAAGCTTACACGTTAAAACATTTTCGAAACCTTACAGTATTGCTCAAAATATAAGTACTAGGTATAAAAATCTAGTTTCGATGATACAAAGCGCTACATATGCTGACAGTTAGTGTCAGGACACATAAGTTGACGAAACCATGCTGTGTTGTTTTTTTCTTTTGTGAACAAAAAAGTTGAAATAAAAACTTTAACTTTCATACTAGCAGAAGTATGTTAAAATATTTTCGAAATCTTACAGCATACAACTAAAAGACAGAGCATAACGATAGCAGAAATTGCTATACATACTAGGGTGGGCCGAAAAAACACTTTTTTTTATTTCGAATTTGTAATAGCGCGGAAAAGTTGCGAATTATGAACACAAAAAGAAGGAAAAAAAAACATTGAAATCGGTTGATATCTTCCGATCGCGCATAAGGCCTAAAATTTGACAAAAAATGAAAAAACTTCATTTTCGCGATTTTTTTTAAAATTTTTGAGTTGGATGTTTTCGAAATGTAATAGTGCGGAAAAGTAGCTAATTGTGAAGACAAAAAGAAGGAAAAAAAAATTATCGAAATCCATTGATATCTTCCGATCGCGCATAAGGCCTAAAATTTGACAAAATATGAAAAAAACTTCATTTTTGCGATTTTTTAAAAAAAATTTTTAAATGAAATGTTTTCATAATTTTTTCGCGCGGAAAAGTTTATAATTATGAAGACAAAAAGAGGGATAAAAAGGAGGAAAAAAAATTATCGAAATCGATTAATATCTTCCGGTCGTGCCTAGGGCCTAAACTTTGACAAAATATGAAAAAACACCATTTTTGCGATTTTTTGTTTAATTTTTTGAATTAGATGTTTTCGTAATGCAATACTTGTAACGTTTGCTAATATAGCCTTAAAACATTGTGTTTTGATTTTGTTTTGGTCAGTTAACATCTTCCGGTCGCGCATTAACCCCAAAATTATCCAAAATAATAATTAAAAAAAAGTTATTTTTACGCGTTTTTGGTTTTTGATGAATAATTTTTTGTGAAACAACCGTATTATTTTTTGAGACAGACTGACAATAAGATAGAAAAACAAACTACCACAGGTTCAGTCGATATTATTCAGTTGCGAAAAGCCTTAGAAACTCTCATGCGTAGACGTCGGGCAGCAATCCAGGCAACGTCGCTCGCCTGGCAACGGCTCTCTTCCACTCTATCGTCGCCTTCCTAGGACCATGTCAGCTGTCTGCCTATATTGTTTTTTCATTCTGCGTTTGTATGTAGCAATCGCAGTGTACTATTATTTAGTTCAATTTTAGCTGTTTTCATTTTGAAATTCTTGTAGTCTTCTGTAAGGATGTAGTTTCCTGCTGTGTTTTCTGCTGACTCTGATTTAACAAAAAGTCATGTAATAACAAGACAAATACTCTAATAACTAGCCAAATATTTGGCTGCCCCACTTTTGGCACTCCAAAGAACTGCCATCAGACTAACTGTCTACTGGCGTAGACACCATTATGAACTTCTAGTGCCAAATTTAACCTTCCTTGAGTACGGCACCTAATGATGTCCTTGCCAGTGGACGGCTTGTTTGATGGCACTTCTTTCGGAGCACCAAAAGTGGAGCAGCTAAATATTTGTCTTGCTATTAGAGTATTTGTCTTGTTATTTGGCTCGGCAATTGTATAACTTTTTCGTTAAAGCACCGAGTTAACACAGAGCAGAAAACTACATCATTACAGAAGACTACAAGAATTTCAAAATGAAAACAGCTAGATTGAACTAAATAATAGTACACTGCGATTGCTACATAGAAACGCAGACTGAAAAAACAATATAGGCAGACAGCTGACATGGTCCTAGGAAGGCGGCGATAGAGTGGAAGAGAGTCGTTGCGAGGCGAGCGACGTTACCTGGATTGCTGCCCGACGTCTACGCATGAGAGTTTCTAAGGCTTTTCGCAACTGAATAATATCGACTAAACCTGTGGTAGTTTGTTTTTCTATCTTATTGTCAGTCTGTCTCAAAAAATAATACGGTTGTTTCACAAAAAATTATTCATCAAAAACCAAAAACGCGTAAAAATAACTTTTTTTTAATTATTATTTTGGATAATTTTGGGGTTAATGCGCGACCAGAAGATATTAACTGACCAAAACAAAATCAAAACACAATGTTTTAAGGCTATATTAGCAAACGTTACAAGTATTGCATTACGAAAACATCTAATTCAAAAAATTAAACAAAAAATCGCAAAAATGATGTTTTTTCATATTTTGTCAAAGTTTAGGTCCTAGGCACGACCGGAAGATATTAATCGATTTCGATAATTTTTTTCCTCCTTTTTATCCCTCTTTTTGTCTTCATAATTATAAACTTTTCCGCGTGAAAAAATTATGAAAACATTTCATTCAAAAATTTTTTTTAAAAAATCGCAAAAATGAAGTTTTTTTCATATTTTGTCAAATTTTAGGCCTTATGCGCGATCGGAAGATATCAATGGATTTCGATATTTTTTTTTCCTTCTTTTTGTCTTCACAATTAGCTACTTTTCCGCACTATTACATTTCGAAAACATCCAATTCAAAAATTTAAAAAAAAAAATCGCGAAATTGAAGTTTTTTCATTTTTTGTCAAACTTTAGGCCTTATGCGCGATCGGAAGATATCAACCGATTTCGAAAATTTTTTTTTCCTTCTTTTTGTCTTCATAATTCGCAACTTTTCCGCGCTATTACAAATTCGAAATAAAAAAAAGTGTTTTTTCGGCCCACCCTAATACATACAGAAAATTCACGTCAGAAACTATAATTTGGCTATTAATTTGTGGAGTAAGGGGATTAAATTTTAACTGATGTTTATTGGACTTAAACAGGTTTTCGAAAAGCTAGTATTAGGTAGTTTTTTTTTTTTTTTTTTTTTTTTTTTGTGTGTGTGTGTGTGTGTGTCTAACATAGAAATACCACCAAACTTTGATCAGAGGAAAAGATTGAATTTTATCAGCAAATTTAAAACTAATAAGTGGTAATTCCATTGATATTGCTTCTATTAATCACCAAAGATGGGATAGCAGAAGGGAATTCAACAAAACTAATGTCTAACTGTGAAGAAGGAACATGGTCGCCGAAAGTCAAGGCGGGCTCCTTGTCCATTCGGTTGCCTGCCCCACTGATAGATTAGAAACTTAAACTACTCCGATTCCGTGCCCGGCCATTA